>JARPRG010000225.1:226563-236955 GCA_031001745.1 Hartigia nigra
TAGAGCGACGTCCTTGCGACGTCTCGAACGACAGTGCTTTCTTTAAAGAATTAATTTATTTCCGTGGTATAATACTATAATGGACGTTCTTAAAGAATTGTTGGAATTTTTTGTTTGTTTACTAAGAGTTCATCCGTGCTTGATATGGAGGAGGATATATGTAGCATCGAAAGAAAGAAGCGAAGGAGACTCAAGAAGAGAAAAAGAAGAGCGTCGAGTCTGAAACGATTCTTCAGGAAAGGTTAAGATCGAAGTTCTTTCGTAACATAATTTAGTCTGTCGCGAATGAAATTAATTAGTTATCGTGTCTTACCTTTTTTGTCGTTGCAGCCTGGTGCACAGTAAACACTGACGATGAAACCACTGACGAGGACTCCACCGATAACGAAGAACGTCCACACTGTTGTAAGTTGTACTTCTGTATTTTCCACGAACTGTACTGTCTGCAGATAAACTATAATCTATTGTATATTCCCCTTGACAAAAGATAAATAGTCTCGATATTCCAGTGTCTTTCGTGCCACGCGAATCGGGAACAATGGATTCGATTCGCGAAATTACTCGACGCTGTCGCACGCGACGTTCGTTGTAGTTCCCGGTTTTCACGTCGGGTAACTTAACGTGTATCGTAGAGGCGCTGTGATCGCCCTATATGGAAATTATACGATTAGCGCGTGTGACAATGGCCGAATGATTTCGGAAATAGGGTTTCAGTTAAGGGGACTCCGGAATTTTTATTAATTACTTTCGCAATAATTAATCCAAACCTGACGTTAGTAATTCGTTCGTTAAGCAGCACCATCTTACGGTGCATCCGTAACATTAACGTTTCAGTCGGTAACTCAATGTATGGGTATCTGCGGCAGGCAGGCTTACATGACTCCGTTGACTGAATATAAATAGACAAAACATATCAGTGTATTATGCAACGCATGATTCTGATATGAAGATCATATATAGAAATTTCAATAGCTAAAATTCATTTTTAATTCTCCATCGCGTCCAGGCTTGCATGGAACCATCTCCTATAAGATGTCCAGTCTATTTACCCTTTCAGTTAAGGATGACACTGGTTTATTAACGGTAGATAATAATTCAAAATTCCTAATAAATTTCCTTGCGTATGGAAAACGTAATAAAATAATTTGTGTGTCGATAAAAATTGATTATAAACAGTGAATCAAGGTGAATACCAATCAGCTGTAATAGCGAAGATAGAACAAACAGAAGTGTTTTCTTCGCATTCCCATTTCATACGGTTTTACCGTATATAGGTAAACCGTTCATAGGTAAATCACGGATAACCGTTATACGTTCAACTGCAATAATATTCCGTGTTTCTGACGGCTGCAAAAAAAAATAATACGGCGTATAAAAATGCCAGTAATCTCGTTTATTTTCTCGATAATAGAAAACAAGTAAAAACTCGAGTAAGACCTAATATGGTATTTGTGCGACAAATCGACAGCCGCTTGAAACTTTCACCAAGATTCTACGAGGTGGCGATAAGAGAGAGTCGATAATTGAATTGCCCAGCCAAGCGGTCCGTGCAATCTGCTTATGATACTGCATTCTATAATTGAGACTGGATTTCGCCTCTTACATCAGAAACATTCCATCGTACTTTAAGGCTGCGATAAATTTATGTGCGCATAGTTCACTCAATGATGTTCCTGCTCGGTGATAGAATCTTGAAAAAATGCAGGAAATTACGAATATAAAGATACTTGCAGCGAATTCCGAAGAAATTTCTAGAAAACTTTTCACCGCCCCACCCAATAAGATCTTCATCGATTTCGCTAAACGATTTTCATCGTTAAATTTTATCGGGAGAAAGATTCCTGTTTGATAACGACAAATATTGTCCCTTCCATTATTATAAAATTTAATGAAAATTTTGATGAATGCAGTGCGAATAAGTTTATACGAAGGAATCCAATTTTGGAATGTGGAAGAATAATACGGAACGTTGGCAATGTGGATAAAAAGTAGAAGATTTGAATGAGACAAAAGATGACTATAGGAATCTTTCGAAGTTTTACAAACTCGTTGAAATATTTAAATTGCATTAAAAAAAAAAATTTTGCCAAAAGTATTTTTTTGTTATAACAATCTGAAAGGCTTCCTGCTTAAAACAAGTGAGTTAAAATGTGTAAGATTCCTTTTGAAAATTTTCAATAAAAAATGACAAAAACTATATATAAATATATTAAAAGTTGAATTTTTCTCGATTAGCTATTACATTCTCAAGTTTTCCTCTTGCTCCATTAATCAGCATCCCAAGCAATTCCCTCCGTAAATTGCAACACGGGAATGCACTAAGAGACGCTAATCGCCAGGTCGAGGTTTCAGCCAAGAGGTCAAACTCTGGTCAGAGGTGCAGGCAGTTTAGCTACCACCGTGTACACAACCCTTAAAGGTAAAGCTCAAAGTAGATGCCCAGCCTTCGGGGGATGCAGAATATATTAAAGGGTTCCACAGCCGACCGCAAAATAGATACGTTCAACAAACCGGGTGTTCAAAACAAAACGATAAAATCATTCACGCGTATCATAAGGAATGAAAGATTTCTCTATAAAAATTATTGAAATTTCGTGACTGAAAAATTGAAATGTTCGACGAAACATCCGTCGGTTAAAATTTCGCGGAAAAATAATTATTAAAATCACGCGGTCAAAATTTGCATGAAAATAATAACGCCCGATACATCGTTTAAATAAATTCTTCGCTCGTTGTACCATCGACGTCTCTAATATTCCTTAAGGGGCAAATACTTCATCCCCCTTACCATGGCAGTCAACGTATTAAGACACCCACCCTGAATTTCTAGGATGATAAAATGAAAGAAAGAAAACACGTACCATTGTGAAATTTCGTTGAGTGGATTCTAAATCAAAATCCATCCAACCCCCACCCTCTTTTTCATCACTATCTTAACACATCCCTCTTCTCTTACTTTTCTCCTTCGTGTCACTTTCTATTCTCCTTGTCTTTTACCACACCTGATGTATATTTGACTAGTGACAAATGTCCTGAAATAAGAAAATTCAGCTCACACACGAGCATCCACCGAGTTAACTAGGCCAGCATTTATCGTTCTTTCACACCATAACTTACATTCGCGCCGTTGCTTTATCTTTTCATGAAAAAGAGAAAGAAAGAAAAATACTCCCTCTCTCTCTCTCTCTGTGCGCGCGACTTTTTGTTTTACCTAGATCATTAATTTTATCCTGAAGTAATTGTCGCACCGTTACTATAAGCCCTTACTCGGAAATTATCTTTTCTCTTTCTTGATGTCTTAGATCATACGAAAACAGTATATATGGGGGATTGTGGATAGAAGAGCAGCACTGATCCCAGGTCGCACCTCGCTAAATTTAGTTACGTGAAACGAAGGCCCGGGCATCCATCTACTCTGGGGGACAATGGGTGCCATCCCCTATAATGTTCCCCTGGCACACCACCCTCTCTCCTTTCTGCAATATCCATATACGTACACACTAGTATACATTTGCTCTCGAGACTCCCTTTCTCTCTCTCTCTCTCTCTCTTTGCGAATCTGAACCAGCAACAATGCTTTTACATTCTCAAGGAAGAATGCATTATCGCGAGGTCGAACTAACACAAGCGTGTGCTTAAGGGTTGCTATAACGTAATACCGTGTACTATACTATAGTACGTTGAGAATTCCCAGAACATGAAGAGGACACCCTTAAAAGAGTCCTTAGAGTAAAGTAACTGAAAGTAGCTCAAGAGTATATATATATACAGGATATATTCAAAATTACACAATCATAAAAGATCCAAGGGTACTACGTAAAGTCATAATTTCATACTTTTTTTCAAATTGAATAGTCAAGGGTTTTTCTGAAAAGGATACAAGGTAGATAAGGTCTGCATGTATATATTCGATAAAGTTTTTTTTTGCTGTCAACGAGATGGATTAAAAAAACATCTCCTGGCAAAATATTATCGGCGTGTCACGGCTTCGTATGCGCGTACAGGTATTTTTACGAATTCTTCTTCTTTACGGAAACTCATGAAAAATCACTTAAGAGTATAATTGGAGCTTAAGAATTTAAAATCGTACGAATGACTTTTCGAATGGTTTAAATGTCTGGAATATATACTAGTAATTCGAGATACATTCGTGACACACAGTACCACATTACTTTCAGTCTTCGTCCTCTGTTTAGCAATTTGTCATTCTGGCCACCTCTCTCCCACCTACATACGCCGTTGTTCGCCATTTTCCAATCTTCGTGCCTCACGTAGCCAATAGACAAAACCGAATTGTTCCAGCGTAAGTCGTTATTGATTTTCATATTATTTTTCTCCTCCTACAAAACAAACCGAAAGTCTAATAGGGATCGCGACGCTTTATATTATTTTTCATATTCTCACAGTGAAAAAAAAAGAAATGAATAGAAACAGTGGATAATATGTATACACGTAAAGATCCGTGTGTATATGTATAGCGATTGCTTAAGGACAATGAGATTTTCTTTTTTAATTGTTCTCGTGTACTTAGCGTTGATGACGAAGAATTAATTAAATACGATTAAACGTGTAATTACAGTTTGCGTTATTCTCCTGTGTTATTTAGTTGGCTCGCTTTGTACTGGACTTTTTTTTCTCTACTTCTCTTCTATCAGAGTTCTCTATGGGTGCTGCCGGGAACAGAAGGTTTGGTGGACAATGGGGTCCGTCGTCATGAATGATTGCGCGAAGAGAGGATGCTTTTCCTGGGAAATTCAATTTTATCGAACGACCGCGATACTATTTCTCGTATCAAGAGTTACGGATTAGGGAAGAGGGATGATAAAATTTCAGGAGAATCCTATGAGGATATCCATGGACCAGTTTGCCGACGAGGGGAAATCGTCGTCTCGTCTTCGATTATTTCAGAGGATAAGGAAAGAAAAAAAATTATAGAAAAACCGAATATAGGCAATTTCCTATAACGTCCATAGATTGATACTCGTTGCAGAATCTTTTTTTTAATATTTGAAAAATTAACAGAAAAATTGTATTCTTTATTGAATAGATCAAAACTTGAAGTTTTATCAATCGACTGTTGGTATTCCCGGTTTTTTTTTTTTTTTAACTTACTGTAGGTCCATTGCGCCCCCAGTCAGATTCCTATGAACGAGCAAAAACGTTTTTTTTTTCAATTTTTACATTTCTAAAGTTACAGCAATCTGTCAAATTCAATGTATCTCGTGTACGTTGACGTCAAGCGACAAATTTAGACGCATCGAATGACCATACGGACGATTAACTGGGATCGTGAAAAAAGTCGCAACAGTACTTTGAGGATATTTTGAATAAACGGCAAATTTACTGATGGATGACGTAAAACTTATTAAAAAAGTGAAGAAAAAAAAATGGAGTAACGTACTAAAGTAATTAATAAATTACTTTTGGACTTTCGACTAACCATTTCTCCTTACACTTATTCTTAATCAGAGCTTAGAGAGTTGAGTTGACTTTGGCAATTTCAACACGTTGGACGTTACCCGTTTCGGTCAGAAGATTTCGTAACGAGAAGATGGCGCAGCTTATCAGCACTTAATCACCTTTGTCGCCGGAAACTTTAGCAATTAACACCGTGGCAGTTGTAGAATGTTAAATCCATCAGACTGTAGTCGTGTAAAATCGCTATTGTCAACGTTGTTCCTTTTTTTTTTTTTACTCAAAGAACCTTCGCATAATATCCTATTGCGTAATAAGCTGGATTCTCATTATTATTTAATAGGTCATGTAATTGATTAGCTACGTATTTCCCTCCTGTTACATACTATGATGGACGCCTCTATGCCGTGATGATTGATATGAAAATTCTGTGGTTGTCATACAGGAAAGCGTGACGGGATAGAGACTTTCATTAAAATCTATCGATACAAAAAAAAAACAAAATAGTGGATCGGATGTGCCAAATTCACGTCATGCGGAAATTGACGAACGAAGCGAGCTAAAATTGACCGGTTGCGGAATACGTGTTGGCATTTTTGAGTGGGTTTATGACGGACTTGAATATTTTGTACGACATTTTTTTGCCCCTTTGACTTTCCTTTTTTTTTTTTTGTTTTGAAAGTATCCGAAATCGAATCAAGCATATTCTTCTTATACCGATGTTATATTTGGTACGTTCGATGTTTTCTCTCATTCCTGAAGGGAACGGAGTTACGATCCAGAGGTAGAATTCTCTTCATCCGGAAGCGAGACGACTTCACAGAGTCAATAAAACTAGGGCAATTTCCGTGTTGCGATACGACTCTCTGAGTGTTTTAGAGAATTTCTCATGAAATACAGCGAATCGCGCTGCTTTTAAAAATCAATTGTATTTACATTCTTGTGGCATCGTTGACCGCGTTAACGGCTGTAAAATTGGCCGAGAAGTAAACCTCATATACTTTTTAAAAACGGACACACGCGATACCGTACTTTAGCTTCGTATGTTATTTTAAACGTAACTCGTCTGATTAAGATATTTAAAAAATAAACTAGATAACACTATAGAAATTTAAGAAAAAAAAAATATTCCTGAAAAAGATTCAGCCGCTAAGTCAATAGTTATTGCGAAATTGGTAAGAATGCTTGCAGCATCCAGCACAGCTCTATTCACGGTCCATTGATATAAAAGGATCGATCGAGCTATAATATATAAATAAGATAAATTCAATTCACCTAATAAGCGTAAAGTATAATCAGATAGAAAAAGTGATAGAGAGAGAGAGGGAAAAGCCAATTAGTGTGCTCAAAATTACTTTGTTACAAAGAATTAAAAAAAGGGGGACAGGGTGAGAAAAATAATAATAAAAAAAAACAAATCCAAGATCTTACCTAACGGACACCGAGCAGGATCGTTTATCTTAAGGGCTCATCCTACGCTTGTCAGATTTTCCAGACTGTTTTCACGAAATCCACCGGGGCATCCTGATAAGGATCGGTGAGAAGCCAGCAGCAGTTTAATTAGCTGAGAATCAAATCAAACTCTAATTGCATTTCCATTGCAGCCAATTTGACTTTTTCTAAACAGAAAACACAAAAGTTTCCTAAAGCATTACGTAACTTTCATTCCGTCTCTTCGAAATCCATCTGCAAGCTGATATGGATAGTATATACGAAATTAACATTATGACGTCCAGCATGATTACGTGCGCATTACAAAGAGACACTGAAACCTGTTAATGTAATGAGATTTAACCTCACTTGATCGTATCATCCGGTTTCCCTCTAATTCTCCTTCTCATTCTCTTCGTTAATCTCGTAGTCGTCATTTTATCTGACTTCCCTCTTCGTTTTCTCATTGTCTCGGTTCGTTACTTTCCTCTCTGACGATCAAAGTAACGAGTGAACGAGTCGGGCCTGGAAAAACGTCATTGTTACGCGTTCCTCTTAATTCGATAGACAAGATCATCCATCTGAACCACAAGAGATATTGGTACTCTTGCGAATTGCCTATATCCTTAGAAAATTTCTAGTTGGTTCAAGTCTTTGATGACACGAATTAAAAAAAAGTTTTTATACTTTCAATATATCGAAGGACCAAAGGATAAGAATAAAAGTTTGATAAACTTAATCACGTGACTCTATATGACATATTTTTATAAGCTTGAAATAATATCGTGTGTATATATATATATATATATATATTTCTCATGAAACCCAGACAATCGTTACACGTTATACGACTTCGGTTGGTAACCCTTCCTCAATCCCTCCTTTAGTAATATCCTTATCGAATTTTGATAAAGGACATTCCAGCTAATAAAGTCCCATAGCTACGCAGTTATCTCGACACTTTCCTAATCTCGACCTCGTGTCCCTTTTTCGTTCTCATTCCACTCCCAACCTCCCGATTAAAGGACGACTACGTAGAAAGAAGGACGAGATAGGTTGCACGTCAAGATAAATATTATTTCTACCAGGTGAAACGGATCGTCAAGGATTCTCATAATGATATCAAAGTATCGTCGTTAGTCGAGAAATCCTCGATAGGTACTTCGGTCGACCGTAGTTTCGTGTAAAATCATTTTCACGATTTTCTTCTCATTTAAAAGTCACATTTTACTGGATACTTTTTCAGTGCTGATAAAATACTATTTAAAATATATACAAAGGTACAGTGTTTCGTTACGCGACGTTACTCGGTACTGTAATTGGGTGTGAATCGAGTGACGCTCGCGGGCTAAGTAGAGTGAAGCATAAATTGCAAATTTCCTGACGGCATACAATTAATTAGAAAGTTCTCTCGAGGTAGATGTTTACCCGATAGCAAGCATTATGACGAACTCTGCAAATTTATGGAGCGTTTCCAACGACCCGCTGGCAATATGCTGTTGGCCAATCTCACGAGAAGATAGTGGATACCATAGACATTAAATATAGATGAACAGATAGATCATTGAGAATGAAATGGTAGGTAAGTCACGTATCTATTTATATGCATAGACAATACAATATATTAATATATATATTTATGTGAATAATATACTGGGTGATACAGAACTAAGGCAAAAGCTTGCACCAATGTATTCGTCACGAGGAATGAGTTTAACACAATTATGACAAGACTTTATCCTTAATACTCGGCTGTACCTACGCGGTACTTTTGACAGATTTTTTGGCGGACAGACTCTACAGAACTTAAGTTCTGAATCACCCTGTATAAATGGACATGGTACTTGAATTCAGTGATACGAAGAATCGGAGCTTCTCTATGCTTTTGTATTCAAAGAATTCTCTATGGATCTGGACCGATGCACGTGATCCGATTACAAATTTTTACTAAGTGTTTCGAAACGTATGAATATCCAAATGGTTATACGAAATGATAAGAAGTACATATGTAAATACATATATGGGCGACAGATGTCGCATTAGGGTGGCAGTCGTATTGGATAATCATAAAGCTCTTTGATAGCTTTCTAAGGTCACGTGGAAGGGAGGTTAAACCGTTTGGTGGAACTTTGAGAATTATACTATACGTACTGTACCTTCTTAATAGAGTTTATCGATAAGATGACAAAGTATGGTTAATCGATGGTATCGATTCGGGTTAATATCAAGAAAGTATACAAGGGACGATAATACGAGCTTCCTAAATAATAAAGGGACGTAAATTACGTGATCTAGACGAAAATTACACTGATCTTATCGCGACCCTCCATTTTCACGTAAGGGAAATAACTCAAACAACCCTTAAATGTATGTGCGGCCACTCGTTATACACAACACAATATACTTCGCAGTTCGAACGCTAAGGGTAGCAAAGTTTATTGGAAGGTTCGTAGAAATTTTTTTGTTTTTCTCTCTTTTTTTCCCCTTTATTTACTGCCCGAAGCGTTTTTGGTATGTTACGTAATCCGGGAAATGGAAAAGCATCCCTTGAGGCGTATAAATTATTTCATCGATGTATCTTGATTGGAGAAGTATTTTTATTATTTTCTTTTATTTTTTTGGATTTACACAAGTATACGTCAGGTGTGTTTATATATATAAATATGTTTAATATCTTCATTAATATTGTTACGTACCCGATGATTTTCTTGTTACGCAACAAATTCCAAAATGTCATACGCATTAGCGCAGTTGGGTGCGAAGAATATTGGCTAAGGGCTGCAAGCACATTTTGCTGACTTTCAATGGAAATTTATGGATGGCAGGTGCCAACAAATTTGCAACGCACATCCAGCAGGTGACCGCGCGTTCAGTCGCACCGGAGGATGCTACATCTATTCTCCTGGTACAACGCCGCATCTACACAGGTATGGGATACAGAGTATATACGGGGTGTACCTAAAATTACCATCACCATAACGCTAGACTTTTGAATCCGAAAGTTATAGAGTATACAAATTTGAAATTCACGTGTAAAAGTAAAAAAAAAAGAAAATCGCTAAATTTTCTCTTTCGTAATTCAGTCGATTCTTAAAGGATTCGATGATTTATGAAGATTTCGTGATGCGAATAAATAAGCTAGATACATACGTGCAAAAAATTGGGATATCTTGCATATGGTATGGTACACGTATGACCTCTGTCTGGTATGAGAAAAGGACAGAGAATCCATGCAATATCTATGTAGGAGATCTATGTAGAACACGTTGTTATTACGTAAGAGCTCGTCACTTTGAAAAATCATCGGCAGTAATACTTGGGCTTTTTTTACGGTCAAGTGACTCCTTGCGATCAAAGGAACGTAGACGAAAGCACGTTTTAGAGTCCCAGTGGGTATTTGAGCTCTTCCGTTACCTAGCTATACAGGGGTTGATATATAACCATGTATCTGTAGAGATACGTGAAACAAGTTGCACAGAAAAGATATAATAGCCGTAGAGGAACCAAAAGTAGGATTTGTATTTTTTGTTTAGCAATAAAATTAAA
>JARPRG010000227.1:0-12227 GCA_031001745.1 Hartigia nigra
CACAGCAAGCTTTTTGAGCTGTGGATACTTGTACGAAACCTTTGATAGAAAAACAGATTATTTGAAGACAAATATTTTGAAATTGCATGTGTAATTTCTTTATTTAACTTACTCGTGCAATTACTCGGCCATTCGCGTCGAACTTGACCCATTCGCGAGCAATATCCTCCTCGTTAAAATGTTTCTCACACACAATATCACTCTGCTGCAACTGTACGATTCCCGGTATTGCTTGTTCCCACTTTTTCCAGGTCGTAATATCTTTCGGCACACCGAATACGGAACGTTTCTCTGCCGTTCTGCTGCCGGTTCTACATCCCGGTACCGCGCACCACTTTCCCATTTTAAAGCACTCACTTTTTAGTTCTTAGCACACCCAAATAATGAACAAATCGCGACACGAATATCGCGAGCTTTTGTTAACTGTCTGCACTAGTCTGCACGATTGCAGGTTATGTTCATCTGCGGTACCCGATAACAGCGACACTGTTTGAAACTAAATTCAACCTCAGTAAGCGACCATACCCCCACCACTGAAATTCGAGGAAGTTTCAAGACCTGTATGTAAGACCGTGGTGGCGACAACCAGGACGTCACATTTATTTTTTTAATTTATATAAACAAATAACCTTCAAACGTTTAGAATAGTCCATCATTCACCAACAAACGATAGCAAAAAAAATTAGTTCGATCGGTCGTGATGAGGGGCTAACTATATGGAGCTGTGTTTGTGGAACCGGCTCTAAGCGTAATAATTAGGGTGTTTTCACATTACTCTACTTGTATTAAGATACTGAACATACGTCTACATAAAGTCTCGCTATTCGCTGGCTACAGCGGAATAATATCGGAATAACCAATGATAGACATTTGTGTCGGAAGAAGTGGACGCAAGTTGGTAATTGGAATGCAACCTGATGGAAGGTGTCTTCCGATCACTTCCAACATCGGATTATTCTAAGAAGACGAATAATTGGGGATAATCAAACTCCTGATTGATCAACATTTTTTGATTTGCCAGCTTTAGCCAATCAGTAGTCTGGTTATCCTTAGCTTTCCGTTCTATCCAGTTCTATCCGACTAGTCCGTTCGGCGTGGAAGGCATCTGAACTCGTAGTACTGGTAGTAAATTTCAGGACATATCCTAGCTGAACAGTGTTGAAATTATCCTAAAGTCATCAAAAGTGATTAAAAGAAAATTATTTTAAAAATTAAATTCATTGTTTTTTTATTTATGAAGGCAAATGGTAGAATTAAGTAATCGTCCTTATTTGTGACTAAATTATTTTCTTGAACAGAAAATATAAACGTCAAAAACAGCATGAATAAAGTAAGACTAGAAGCGAATGTAAATTTATTTGTATAAAAATACAATCAATTAGAAAGAATTATATTTCAGACTGATCAGAATAATGAAGAATACTCGGATTCAGAAATAGACGAGGTTGAGCCAAGACTTAAGTTTGTCAGAGTGCGAAATGATTTGGAGAATATTCTGCAAAACGATGCAGCCAGCTGCATTGCTGTACATCCAAAAGTAAAAAAATACATCATTTATTTTTCTAACAATGCATTACATTTGTTTAAACAAAATATTTGTTTTTAGTTTTTATGCTTAGGTTCACATTGGGGAATGATACATCTATTAGATCATCAAGGAAATAATATAAGATCAAAAACTCTTCAAGCACATGCAGTTGCAGTAAATCAAATTTCCATTGATATAAATGGAGACTTTATAGCATCATGCAGTGACGATGGAAAAGTTTTTATCTATGGACTTTATAGTACAGAAAATAATCATAATATGAGTATGGGGCGTTTGGTAAAATGTATTGCAATAGATCCAAACTATTATAAAAGTGGTAGTGGAAGAAGATTTATCACAGGAGATGATAAACTTGTTCTATATGAAAAGACATTTCTATCAAGAATAAAACCTACCATTCTTTGCGAAGCTGAAGGTGGTGTACGTTCAGTGGCATGGTCAGGACAGTTTGTAGCTTGGGCCTCTGATACAGGAGTTAGAGTATATGATTTACATGCTCGATGCTCTTTAGGTCTTATCAAATGGAATAGAACAACAGAGTAAGTGATAAAACCACTATTAATTAAGAAATAATTATTTTAAATTATGTGAAACATTGCAGAGCATTACCAGAGCATTACAGATGTAACTTAAGATGGTCAGATGATACAATTCTGCTTATTGGTTGGGTTGACACTGTTCGTATTTGTCAAATTCGAAAAAGATCGTTACAAGAAATGGCAAGTAGAGTCTTACCAGAGTTTGCAATAGATCCAATATCAACTTTTCAAGTTGATTTTTATATATCTGGAATTGCTCCTCTGGAAAGTCAATTGATACTTTTGGGCTGTTTGAAAGAACCTGATGAAGATGGAAAAAGTCAAAGACCAACTCTGCATGTTGTGGAACCAAAATATCAGGATTTTTCTGCAATATGTACCAATTCTCTAACACTACGGGGATATAAAGAATATAGCTGTAATGATTATCATTTGGACTGTCTTACAGACGAAAATAGGTACGAGTTTTATTTCAAAATATTCTTAATCATACACATATTCTTAACCATACACATTTTCATTCTCTAGGTTTTTTATAGTCAGTCCCAAAGATATTGTAATTGCAAGCTTATACGATGCTGACGATAGAATCGAATGGTTACTGACTCATGGAAAGTTTGAAAAAGCACTGGAAGCTGTTACAAGTAATGCTGGCAAAGATTGCAAGAAACATTCTCTAATCTATGTTGGTAGGGTATATTTGGATCATCTTCTGAGTCACGAAAAATATGATGAAGCTGGAAAATTGTGCCTGAAAATTCTTGGACGGGACAAGAAACTCTGGGAAGAAGAGGTAATATATATATGCTACATCACTATGTCATTATGAAGTCATATTGCTTTTAGGTATATAAATTTGCAAGAGTTCATCAACTTAGATCGATTTCTTCATACTTGCCTCGAGGAGATGTTACTTTGGATCCATTAATCTATGAAATGGTTCTATATGAGTACTTGAAAATGGATCTTGATGGTTTTCTACAATTAATTAAAGAATGGTCACCAAACTTGTACACGGTGGCAGCAGTGGTTAATGGAGTGTTGGAGCATCTTCCCTTGCATAAACAAAGACAAAACGTTCTTCTTGAAGCACTGGCTATTCTTTATAGTCATGATGGAAAGTATGATAAAGCACTAGCAATGTATTTGAAACTACGGCACAAGGATGTCTTTCAATTGATCCAGAAACACCAACTGTACAATTCAGTATACGATATGATCGAGGGATTAATGGATTTAGATGCTGAGAGAGCAATACAATTTTTCCTAGACAAAAATCGTGTTCCATCGGAAATTGTAGTTCAAAAATTACGAAATAATTATCGTTATTTGTATATGGTAAGTAAGTAAATTGTAGTATTCTTCCATTATTAATGGACGGTTCATAATTGTATTAATTCAGTATTTAGACGCACTGGATCGCAAAGATTCTAAAGATTCCAAGGGAAAATATCATGGGCTTTTGGTACGTCTTTATGCCGATTATTCGAGGGATAAATTATTACCTCTTTTACGACGCTCTGATAATTATCCAATAGAACAAGCACTGGATATATGTAGTGAAAGACAATTTTACCCAGAAATGGTTTATCTTCTGGGTAGGATCGGCAATACTACGGAAGCTTTAGCACTTATGACACGAGAATTAAACGACATGGAAAGTGCTATTGCATTCTGTCAAGAACATGATGATGAAGAATTGTGGAACGATCTTGTTAACTACTCTCTTGATAAACCTGGTTAGTCACGTGGAAAAAATATTTATTCTACAGAATCCACTAGTAAATATTTTTCTTTTCAGAGGCGATTACATTTTTACTCCAGAGAATAGGAACCTATGTAGATCCAAGAATCATGGTTCAAAGAATAGAACCTTCTTTAGAGATACCTGGTTTAAAGAATGCTCTGGTAAAAATGATATGTGATTATAACCTTCAGGTTTCCGTTCAAGAAGGCTGTAAGAAAATTCTTTCTAATGATTATTTCAATTTGCACGAGAGACTCGTACGCTTTCATCAGAAAGGAATTTCTATGGATGGTATGTAATTTATTGTTTCATGTTTTCTTTTCTTATTAATCATCCGATTTTTAACAATTTGTAGATTATCAAATGTGCGGTGCGTGCCACAGAAAAATTATTGTAAAAGGTTGGATAAAATAGAATTTTTATTTTTAAAATATATAATTTAATCTCAAATTATCTACTACATCATAATAATATTTCAGAACCTAGAAGTGTAGTTGCATTTTACTGTAAACATACATTTCATGAAGATTGTTTACCAAATTTGGAAGTGGTGGTAGGTACAATTTTTTTATAGTAAATCGTAGATATTAATGCAATTTCCATCCCTGTTTTTTTTTTGTTCTAGGATAACTGTGTAATATGTAATCCTCAAAAAGATATATCATCAGGAAAAACATGATGAAGTAAGTGATAACGAATTTCTTTTTCTTCACGCTTCGATATATTTTCTTGTTGTATTAATGCAATATTAGAATGTTTTTACGAAGGCTTTGAAGTATTGAATCGTGAAGAGTAGTATGTTCACTGGTTTCACTGTGGAAAAATGTTATCAGATCAGATAATGGTTCTTCAATTTCCAGTATTAAAAAAAGTGAGAAAAAAAGAACTCTTTAAAACTGTTAAAATATAAAGTAATATGGTCTTTGTCTTAGAAGGCAAATTTTTTAATTGATTACCAACTGTCAGAGCTTGAATATAGTCAGCTATTAATTTCTTTAGCTGAGGATGGCTATCAGCATAATTCATTTGTTTCAATTTCTTGCAGGTCTATAAAATTCAAGTAGAAAGTATTTTGCTATTTTTGTAATTCTGCTATACTTACTTTTTTTTCAAAAAATTTAGACACCATTTCCATATCCTGCCGCCATGTTTTCTTTAATGAAATGTTATATGCCATGTCTGAAATATTTGTTTCTGTGGAATTCATCAAGGAAATTAATTGTATTATACATGAGACTGTCAGGTTCTGGACGCGATTAAATGAATAAGGCATGAGAAAATTAATTTGATTAATTTGATTAATCATCACCGTCTTACTGGAAGCTAACGGTTAACCGACTTATTGTATTAACAAACAAATTATTCCTCATATTTTATGTTTTATTCCTTCCACTGTGCACGGACATTTATACAAACGTGATTTTTAATTTCGCTTTATTTTTTTTTGTATACTTAGCCCACATTCTTTTTGTAATTTATATTTTATGATAGACACTAAAATATCTCAATTATTTACCTTCCAATATTTTACTATATAGCACAACCTTATGGGACAATATTATAATATATTAATCAATTTAGGGAAAAAATGTAACTCTTAAAAGTCTTCAAAAATGTATATGTTCAGAGATCAGAAGAATGAAAAATAGTGTATTTTAATTCATTATATTTAAAAAGCAGCTTTATGTCTATTCTTTTTTCTAGATTGTGCAGCTTCTCAGGCACAAAATTATTTCTTTTCGAACCAGAAAAATATCGGACTATTATTGAAAAAGCGATGTGCACCAGAAATTCAAGAGCTTGGAAACCAATGGTCCCCAAACAAATGGAATACAATTCTACCAATATAGGAGTCATTGTAATGCCTCATGACTTCATGTTACCTATTATCAGATTTTTTTAAAATTATGTTAGGACGTGTAAAATTTAATAAAAAAGGTAATAATTAATATCTAAAGAAAAATATCCGTGCAAAGAAAATATTCCTTTAGTCGAACGAATTATGTTGTAATGGTATAGTATATCTCGTAACAAATGAATTTGTGTACTGCACTACATTATTATGTAAATATGCTTTTAAATAATCATTTATGGTAACTATATAAATTAAAATATTTTATAATACAATGAAAAATATATTAATTCTTAAAGCTTCACAGAAAAATATTTATTTATGTAAAAATGAGTTGATCTGCTTTTATTTTTTTAAATATTTAATAATCCTACAGTGATAAATTAATGAGTTTAGACAGGAACATTTTACCTGCCGTCATGTTGAATATTGTATAAATCAAAATAAAATTTACCATAAAATCCGCTTCACGTTATATTCCTCGTAGCCTGTTCAAAAAATTTGCAACATATTCAAGGGTCGATTTTTGAGTTGGATAAATAATATTGCCACATGTACCAAATCAGTCGCGAAAGTTAATTCAAAAGAAACAGGAAAACTGGGTAAGGTGGGATGCAATTTTCGAATTAAAGGATATATTTATTAAACCTATACAAATTATTACAATTGACTGCTCTAATAGAAAATCAAAATGGTGCAGATGTGTTTCACTTTTTGCACATATACTTCTGACAATTTCACAACTTTTCGTGTTCTTTTTTCGTTATACTGAGTTATTCAGTCCAAATGCACCACCTGAAGTTAGCGCGTCCAATTGATTCTTATGGTACGATCATGGTCAGGTGTTGTGTTTTGGTCGATTAACCGAGTATAACATCCGAAAAAGATATCACGATGTCTGCAATATTTAGAATATCCCCACAAAAAAACTTTCGTGTAAAAAAACTCGCCAAGTACAGGATTGCTATGAATTCCTGTAACAAAAACTATTGAAATCACATTATAATGCCAAGTACATAAGTCACTACATATCTGCTTATTTTATGATCTAGCACTAGCTGATCATTTTAATTGTATTTTCAAAATTTTCTATAACACCTTCACTACTCTTTTGTGTTATTACTGCTGTTTATATTTAATTATGATTTAATGATCATTTAATAATCAATAAAACCTTAGGTGATTCCTTATCGAGTACTACTTGGCGGATTCGAGCCATCAATTTCAAAGTATTTACTTTGAGCAGACCTAATAATATTCTAAGACTATATGTTCGCTATTAGGCTTTTACCGTAGTTATGTTCGACGATTCATTGTTGATATGCTCTATAAAGAAAATTAACGTTGATTTTGAGTTTGAAGATTGGCGTAATGAACACGAATTTATATGAAGCAATGCACGGATCCGAATCCGGATCGTGACTCGTAATAATAGCCCACATCCCCCCTATAATATGGTGGGACGCGTGCAATCTAAAAGGGATAACGTCACAGGGATTTTTTTGTACAGGATATGCTACGGAAATTTCTCGACTATACATTCCAAATCAAATAATTGCACTTGATATTTAGTAATGGCAAAAGTTTTATTGTTATCCTCGAATGAAGCAGGTACGTGAGAACCACAGGAATTTTGCGAGTGTTATATCCTGTACGTGCGCAATCGTATGCAGGTGCATTAGGTAGCAAGCATAGAAGTTGCGATTAGGAATCACGTAAAAGCTATTTGATTCTTGTCAGTTTAATCTTTTAGGAACTAACATATTTTCGAGAATCTCTGAGGACTACATCTGGGGGTGTACAACACCAATCAGTTTTTGTCTATCATTGGATCTGTAATCAATGAATTTAAACCTGTTTATAATGAAAATGCCAGACTGTAAAGAATCGATTCCCACTAATAAAATTGGCGCGTGAAGTATGGTACTTCCGTAATCATTGATAAAAGCAAGAGGTGCATCAAAAACTGTTCGAAATGTAAAGGTACGTTAAATTGTAAGTGGAAATTGATAAATCTACCATGTTTTACATTTTGAACGTGGCCGTTAAGATCGATGTAAAGTTTTTTTTACTTGTTATTGTAAACTAAATATCTTTCCATTTGTACTTTGAAAATGGGATTTAACTAAAATGATATAAATTAGTAATATGATATATTTCTGATTATAATATAAATTAGTAATATATATAAAGTAACGTCCAATTGAAGTGGAACAATGTAATTTTTGTGTATTTCCGGTAAACTGTGACCGATTTCGAAAAACCAAAAACATATTTTTTAGGATATTTCTTCCGCTATCGAACGGTATAGGTTTCATCCCGAACGAATACAAAATGGCCGATGGGCAGGGGTTGGAATAAAGTCATGCATTTTAGAAGTTTTCGTAAAGTGCAAAAACTGGTAGTTCCGGAAGGAAATTTATATTTTTGATTATAGCACGAGAGAGAGCATTTTTCGGCAATCAACCCCCCCCCCCTCCCCTTGAGACACCTGTAAGATCACTCTAGGGGAAGTTACAGCCTTTTGAAGTGAAAACGCTTAATTGACCATAACTTCCGAACCCGTCAGGCGATCTGATCCAGTTTTTGCGTGCTACCATCTTTAACGATACTACAGATTCTCGCAAAATTGTTGTTCTCAAATTCGATTACATCACGAAGATCTCGGGACATCGCGAGCGCACTTGAAGCTTCTCCGTCATTTTTCATTGGAATTGCGATGAAATAGAAATTTCACATTTATCCTACGTTGTAGCTGGGATAACTGCTTAATTTAGGTGGAATGAGTCACTTACCGGTGGTTGAGCAGGTTTTGAGAGAGAAAGAGCTGAGAACTGGCTAAGCAGCCCTCTGGTATTTTCGTGGTTGAGATTGGTTGGAAGGGATTTTCTTGTTCCGGCCTTAGGGTGGACACTTGCGCTAAGCGAGTGGTTTCGGATGAAATGCCAAAAATGAGTTCGTTTCGCGTGAACGTAATGGCACTGAAGTGAAGCATTTTCGCTCGGCCCTAGAGTAAGCTAGATCAACGTAGCCCTAGAGTATGTTAATCAGTGCAAACACTTTACTGGCACTTTTATTTTTATACAATTGGCTGAAGACTTGACTAGGGAACTGCTCTCCTAAAAGTGTAATTAGTAACTCTCTCCTCGAGGGGTGGTTAGTGACTGATTTTTGGGCGTCCAGTTCGTTGCTCGATGATTAGTATTGGAAGGAGATTAACGGCAGTGTTACGTATTTTTAAGCTATTCTTCTTTGCTTTGATGAAATTTGGGATGCATTGACCTGCTGGGGAAATAAGGTTGATTCGGTGGTGAAGTTGGCTAGGGGAGCGAGGAGGGGTGCGGTTGCTAAATGGTTTCGATCGCGTCGTTGCAAACATACAACGCCAAATACAAGAGAGGGATATCCTTAGTCGAGCTCATTTCTTGGTATCCCATTCAGCGTTATTGTCCGCGTTACTCGTTTTCAGTGTTATTCTCTCCCCTTCTTTGTCTTTTCTCTCATCCACTGGGAAGGTGCGTGTGTATGTGAGGTTCTCGGGAATGGGAAAGAATGTGTGATATAAAATATGACTTAAATATTTACCTAATTATTATACCTCTATTATCTATCCTAGGTAACGCATGTTCGTCTAGGATCGGTTACATTGGTTGTGGCCTTTTGGCGTTCGTCTAACGGGGTGCGAAGGGGTTCTTGGTGGGCGACAGAGATGAAAGGGGGCGTTGCGTCGGACGTAACATTCTATGTACCGAACTACAAAAGAAATTTGCAAATCCTTATCAGAATCACTCCGTCGACGAGTCAATGATTGAAGCATTTTAAAACCTAAAGTTACACTCTGACAAATTCTAAGGATTACATGTTTTTTTGTTTTGTATTTCACATATCAGTAGATATACAGGGTGGAAAGAAATTATTGGTCATCCTTTTGTCAGGTGAATCTCCAGGTCATGTTGGGCGAAGATCACCAAAAATATTGTGCCGCAAAATTATTTTGACCTTGGCAGTGAAGGTCAAATTATTTTATTGTCTCAAAAAATTCTACTCATCGAGAGGAACAAAAGTCTCAAAGGGACCATAGGTTAAAAACGCGATCTTCTATGTGAAAAAACAGCTTAAATTAAAAAAAAAATTGGAAAATTTTTTCCCCCGATATATTGCTTAATCGGACTCAAAAACATTTGCTTAGCGGAAACATTCCGAGTGGAAACATTGTTTATACTCGAACTGTCAACTGTTTTTTGGTCTTGCGACTCATCAACAATAGCTCCGTTATCTCAGTATAAACCGAATCGTGCGAATAACTAGTTCTGTATCCGATTAAGCAATATATCGGGAGAAAAAATTTTCCAATTTTTTTTTTAATTTAAGCTGTTTTTTCACATAGAAGATCGCGTTTTTAACCTATGGTCCCTTTGAGACTTTTGTTCCTCTCGATGAGTAGAATTTTTTGAGACAATAAAATAATTTGACCTTCACTGCCAAGGTCAAAATAATTTTGCGGCACAATATTTTTGGTGATCTTCGCCCAACATGACCTGGAGGTTCACCTGACAAAAGGATGACCAATAATTTCTTTCCACGCTGTACAAGGAGAGTTCTGGATCAAGATTTCTGCACCGACAATTACCGACACTCTGGAGTATAGGAAGGTTCGGATCCGTGCTAAGTGAGACGGAGATATAGGTAGAGAGAGAGGATAGGAAGGTGTGCGCGCGCATGCGTCGTTGACCCTTCGGTATGACGTTATCGGCAGGGGGTCCACGTCAACCCCCTCGGTTTGAGGTCATCGGTAGAGGGGTGTGGGCCCCCATTCTAGTTTCACGTTAGATTTCAGGTGTGTTGGATTCCCAGTAATAACGACGAATGACGGTTTGATATTCTTTATTAAAACTCAGTGACCCGTGTTGGGACTTACTGCGTTCTTGACACTATTAATAACCTAACTGAGTTAGGATACTTCTTACTCGAATGTTAGCTGCTTTCTGTCTGTTAGAATATGTTGAGGGTGGTTTTTAAAGGAAGTTGGGAGATGTGGAGAGGGTAAATACATTGGGTATGGAATCTTTTACGTTATAGTGGAGAGGTCTGTTCTATGATTCATAGTGGGTTTTAGAGATTAGCAAGTAGTGGTTTTTAAGGATTAATAGATATTTTTGGGGATGATGAGTCTTTAGGTAGGTAGAAAACTAAAATAAGTGCTAAGGATAGGAATTAGTCACATTCATGGAGAAAGTTGTAAAATGTGTAAAAGGGAGTTATACAACACCTCCCCTATTTAAGATTGGAAATTATGTTTTCAATCCTTTACAATAACTAGGCTAGATTATATAGGATAATTATACTAGGCTTAAATTAGAGAGTGATTAAGATGGTATTGTAACTAGAATTTAGGTTAAATGATAATAGCTAAAATTATAAATTTTATATTGGTGTCGTGCTGCGTCGACTTCTGATCCGTGGGTTACGGTATTTTTGATAAGCTCCTGGTGCTACGGCAGTGGTGGTAACTTCCGGGTCGAAATTATCCGTCATTATTCGTGAAGATGACATTTCCATAGTTTCTGACGTTGGTGGTAAGGATCTTCTACTTGCAGTATGTGTAACTTCTCTCTTTGGAATGATGTGTCGAGTACGAATTTCTGAGTCGATTGTGCAATTCACAAAGTTCTTAATAATTGGTGGAATGGATTCTCCAGTGTGTGAATCACGTGTTTAACAGCAGAATCCTTTTAGAAATAGTGAACATCCGCACAATCCACAACAGTAACAGAAGATGATGAGGAATACGAGTATTATAGTTCCAATTCCACATAAGGCTATTATGTACCACTGAGTATGAATGATGAGGAATGGTTTTTTTAATCGGTTGGTGAGGATCTTATCGAATTCGTTGAGTTTCTTGGTTGCGAATTTGAGATCATTAAGATCGATATTAGTCAACTGAATCGGTTGTAAATCCAAGGATGTGAGATGATTTCCTTCTTCTTCTTTTTCGCAGTCTATATCATTTAAGATATTAGCATTCGGGACATAATGACTTATATTTTTATCGTCATGGATAGTTGTTTCCAGTACGTATGAGTTGGTGTACCCTTTACAACTTTTATCTATCTTTATGGTCCCAGTTTAATGGAGGACAACATCCTGTTTATAGTCACGGGTATCATTGTCGTTTTTGCAAATTAATGTTAAGGTGATTGGTTTTTGTAATACATAAATCCCTTGGTTGTGGTCTAGGTAGTTCCATGTTTCAATAACAGCTCTGATTGTTCGTGTTTCGCAGGAACTAGGAATGCGATTGATGTGAAGAGATAAGAGCTGGACTTCACAGGTTGGCTGGTCCGTAGTCTTGATGCTGTTCAGGTTGAAGCACATGTGCCTTTTGTTAAGATACTCCTTGCATTCCGACAGAGATTTGAGGCTGGAGAAATGGGTTTTGGATTGGGACTGTTACGGATAGATATATATATATATTATTGATCGTTGCGTTTACTATAGTTACTACGTTGTGTTACCATTGTTATTATTTAGCGAGCG
>JARPRG010000229.1:3056-24230 GCA_031001745.1 Hartigia nigra
TTCGCTAATTCGCTAGTTCGCTAATTCGCTTGAATTGCATCGTTCCGTTCCAGACATTTAACGAAGGGAAAAGTCATAATATACACCGAAGAGTATTTCGCGCGAAAATCTAAATGGCTTTCAGAGAGTCCCGCGAGCTCTTTTTCCAATTTTTCGAGTTCTTGCGTCAGAGTTAGATTTTATAAAACGTAAAAAAAAAAAGAATAAAACAAGATTAAAAAAGAAAATTCATACGAAATCGTAGGAATTTTTCAAGCTCCCATTTTACACTTTTTTAAAATAATCAAATTTGAATAAGTGCTTAGATACTCGTACGTAAAGTAACTCCAGTATATTACATATTAGTGAAACAAAACTCCCTTCTAGACATAGGCATTTTACGAAGATAATAATAATAATAATAATAATTTCGTTAATATTCCCATTACGAACAAAGAAAAAGGGACATCCGAATATTGTCTTGGCCCTAAAAGTACTAATGAGTAAACGGTTGTAAAGATCAAAAACCAGAGAAAAAAAACAGATCATCTTCATCAGTAGAGCCCTTTAATACTATTATCATAATAGTCAGATTGAATTTACGAGAGCAAGTTATGGCGAATGAATGCGAAGCAAAGTAAGATACGAATCGAATGATTAAACAAGAAAGCGAGAGTCTAGTTGTGAAGTATAAGAAAAGAAAGAAAAAAAAATTAAATTTCGTCCGTCTAGATGAGGAACGACCGATTCTCATCGTCGCGCATGGAACTGATCGATATGCATGTGTATGAATAAATAAGTAGGCACCCCCCACAAGGGGTGAATGAATTCTCAGTAAATTCTTGGCACGATTCACTTGTTTCTTGTAGACAGCACGGAAGAGCTCGGTCAGAGTAGGGATTAAGAACATAGGTGTAAATGAGAGCAAACGAGACGCCGCGAAAGATGCGTGAGCGTGAGTGAGTGAGAGACAAAGTGACCGAGAACGAATGAAAGAGAACGAAGGTGGAGAATGTTAGGGAAAGTATGACAGTGGAGGCGGCAAGTTCCGGTATCGATAATCAGGAACAGAACTGAGTAGCGATTAATGAGAGTACGATAGAGGTGCGGGGGTGGTTGGGGGACATAGGGAAAAGGAAGGTTCCGAAGAATAAGGAATATATTATGTATACATACATTTAATGCAATTCCTTGAGATAAATATCTTTCCTTTTTTTGCCCTCCCCTTCTTTTGTTAATATTAATGATTCACTTTGGAATTCTATAGCCAGACCGATGGAATGGCCCGGTCGTGAGTGCATTGTAGTGTATAAAGAGAGAAGAGGTGGTCGTGAGAGAGATAGAAGAGTAAAATTGGCGAAAACATGGGATTGATTGTGAGCCTGAGAATCAGAAAGGAGTGGCCAGTCAGAGACCCCCTCGTAGCGGATGCGATTGCTTGGATTTTCGGTTTGCTTGGTATTGCCAGAAACCGGGTGGAAATCGAAAATCGTAAAGCGAGGGTGTCAATGGAGGAGGAGCTCGATCGAACCGGCGTACGAAAGGCATAATTGTAATAAAAAGTTCCTCACTGAAGCTGCGTTTGCATCGTGGCCGTACGGTCGTTCCCACGCGTATCTACGTAGCAAGCGTTGCCCACCACAAGAACAGACTGCCATTGACTTGAAAAAAAAAAGTAAAAATGTACACGTTTGTAATAAATACATATAGAAAGGACAAAAAAAAAGAGTGATAGGAAATAAAAGGAGTGATCGATCATGTCCGATCGGAACTTCGATTAGGATGCGCTTTTGGAGCTCGCGGTAGGATATCGCGGCGTGTTTTGCATGCATGCGTGACGAGGACACGCAGTGTCTAATTAACTGTATTTCAATTTCTGTCAATCGTGCGTCTGAATGCGTTGAGTATGTGCGTGCGTATGTGCATGTTGTGCTGAGAATTGCCATAGCTAAAATTATCATCGTCTAAATTAGCGATTACAAATAAAAATCGAACTAGAAAAAAAGTAATGAGAAATAGGTACACTAATTTCTTCTTTTTCTTTATTTTTTTCTTTGTTTAAATATCCCGTCATTTTCGTAAATTTTCATTAGAGCACACGAATTCTTGAAGACGGAAAACAAAAATTAATGCGTTAGTGTGTGTGTGTGTGTGTGTGTGTGTATTAAGTGTGGAAAAGTCAAAGCGAATGGACGATACGATATACAAGAAAGGTATGTGTTTCTATAGGAAAAGAGTGAATGTAGGAAAGAATGAAAAATCTTAAGAGACAAAGAATAATGAAGGAAAGAAGAAACGACCAGAAGGCCGAATCTCAAATACTTTCGTAGATCACCACAGCCGAACCTAAGCTAACGGCAACTTAACGAGGAGCGAAAATGAATGCACCAGTATAAAAGAATGAGAGTGTGAGAGAAAGAGATAGAAATAGGGGGAAAAAATAACGTTAAATGAGCCATGTGTAAGAAAATCGTGAAAGTTTGTAGACAACGAAGAAGAGATAAGTTCTTTTCGTTGTCGACAATGAGAGGCCAGAGTTCATAAAGCCAGAAAAGATAAGAGAATGCGTCCTCTCGATTGACTATATCTATATATATATATATATATATATATATATATATATATTAACGCAAAAGAAAGAGGGAAGGAAAAGGAAAAGTTTAAAAGGATTAGAAAAAAAAAGAAGAATAACATAAATCTCTGTGATGTATTTATATAACTTCATTATATTATTACAATTATTATTTACTGGTTACTATTTACTGATATATTACTATAACTGTAAAGAATAACATTTAAACATACGACGTATGGATATAATGTTTAGCTCGTCATTTATTGCTAAAGCGAAATGCTAATTGCATACACTCTCATTTTTATCTCTTTAGCATAATTAACTTCTATTTTGGTCGAATCTTCTCCATCAATGTGTAATAGCAAGATTTCCCTGAACCTCACCTAACCTTAACACAGGCGTGACACTGGTATAGATGCAAGAGAAATCAGTCCCTTCTAATAATGGCGGTAATATGAAATAAGGTGGAACGTGATAAAATTATATAAGGGTGGGTGAAATGTATGGAGAAAGTAGGAGTGAAGAACATGGCACTGTTTTCAGCAATATTTTCCATTCAAGGTCTCGGGTGTACAAGGATAACGACCGTTGACGAAAATATAAACGAAGATGCGAGAAAGAAACGATAGATAAAATGAGTAAACAAAGAAGAGTGTCGAATGAGATGACGAAAGCGAGACGAGAACTAAGATCGTCAAAATAGCATTGGGCGTTAAGTACGAAGCTCACGTAAATTTGATATTAGAATTGCGAGGAAATAAGTAAATTTGTGAAAAAATTGGACTGAAGCGAATTAATGTATAAGGCCGATCCTGCGTAACGTTACGGCGATCGGTAGATAGACGTCATTAATTGGATGATGAATTAAATAGGCAAAATTATGTGTGGAAAAAGAAAAGATAAATATTATTAGGCACTTTAGACCTTTGTAATGTATAAGTAGACCAAAATTTCGTGCGTTCACGTGCGTTTGACGATTTTAGTCGTAGCACCCTGGTTAGTGATATCGATCGATCCTCTCGATCGATTAATTTCGATTATTCGAGGGATCGAACGATCAGTCTATAGATACGTGGATAACCTGCTGAACTTTCTGCATTCAGCCGGAACACGGCGAAACTGTGAAAGAGATAGTGAGTCACGATAACCGGGTGTCTAATTGCGCGTACGTGTGAATTAATGAATGGGTTAATCAAATGAGTGAACGAATGAACGAGCGGAATGATGCGTTCGCATGCGTACTACCGTGAGTCTTTTAAACGTACGAATGAATGAATGAGTAAAAGTCAATGACAATGAGTGTGCACGAACGATGAGTGTACGTCTCTCGTATGTATACGATAAGTGTGTGCGCACGAGACAAAGAGAATCCTTCAGAGATCCTGAGCTATTCGTCAGCTAATCATCATATTATTAATTGTAAGTTAACAACAGCAGACGACAAAAAAAATGAATAAATGAAAAACCTATAATTATTATCGTATGAAAATAGTATAGACGATCGTCGAAGGAACCGGACAGAGCCGGAAGTCCCGTGCACAATTATTTCTTTCTTCTTACCGAAAGAACGTCTCGGATTCTTTATTCGTTGGGACTTTCCTTCGCGTAAACCTTGAACACCTACTTTGTGTACTACATCGTGTACATATACAATATGTATATTTAATCATGTCTGATATATGCGCACGGGACTCCTAATCTCGAAAGAGTCATCTTTGATCGCGACAGAAGTCTTCATACCATTTGCATATTGCTTTATTGTTACAACATTATACATTAAATGAGAATTAAAGAATAATAATTAAAACAAAATAGTACATGGTACACATTGATATACCGTGTGTTCCAAATCTGCTACCGTTCGGGTTCATACGGATTCATTGTTGGGAACGATAACTGATTTTCTGATATCTTTGAAATTAAGGTATTTGCATTTCTATTGGATGTTTATCAATTTTGATTATAGGTATTTTCGATAAAAAAAATATTAGCAAACATGTGTGATATTCATATACATGACTCAAAGCTTATAAATGCATCCTCGTAAAGGGCTACTTGAATTTTTCTTCTACAAGGCCACGACCAATTTTTTTCGGGAACTCTTGGAACACGCGGTACAATATATCGAAATACTACACCATACGTTTATGTATTTACAAAATGAGAAGAAAAAAAAAACGCAGAAAACTAAGAGGAAGAATGAAGAAGACAATTTACTTTCCTTTTTCTACACGTTTTGTATATTTCCAGTAATTATTGATTAGAAGTGGTGTGTAATTATTATTGATAATAATTATTATTAATTTACTATTAATCTACAATTTTATTAAGCACTCTAATTATATTGTAATATTACATTTAATTATTATTATCATCATTATCATTATTACGATTATTGTTATATTATTGACATAACGTTGCCGTCTGATTCGCGGGTCATCGTTTATATACGTACCTGTACTTCGGCAGGCAAAATCGGCTCAATTCGGCGTATCTTTTTTTTTCAAATTCACACTTCACCTGACTTTAGCAACTAAGTCGCCATATTATTTTTCTGGAAGAAACTTATCGTTTTTCTTTATTTTGTACGCAAATTTTTCTTGCATACCAATTGTCCCTACTCACATTTTTTAATAATCATTAATAGTCCGACTGGCTAAACAATCGAATAGCCGCTTGCGCTATGCCGTATTTTCGTGAAAAAAAAAAAAAAATGAAAATAAATTAATTCGAGGACGATCATCAGCGCGAATCCCACGGCAACGTTACCGAATCGACACCATTATCGTCGTAAACGTTTAAATAGTGAACCTCGCAAATCTGGCTGCGCTGGGCAAGCAATCGAACGATTTCTTAGAAGTTAATGCGGGCGAGAGATTACGCCAAGAGAAGTACAAATTATTAAAGAAAATAAAAAAAAGTGAAAGAAATGAAAACACGAAAGTAATAATGCTAACGGGAGAGATCCAGAACGAGTAGAAACGCGACCAATGTGAATGAGGTGTAACGTCTGATTTAAGTTTTGTCGCTTTTTATTTCTTGTCCTTAAGTATATTATTGCTTGTAACATTTAATTCGAAATACCTTGAATAAAAAAATAATAAATAACATCATTTGTCATTTCATTCTTAATGCCACCAATATTTAGTGAAAAAAAAAGAATATCACCTCAACGTCAAATCTTTCTTTATTACAAAATATAATTAAGTACATGTACAACTGTTATATGCATTTGAAGTAGATAACTTCAGGTAGTTCGAGTTATCGATATTTTATAACCATCGACCGATCGAACCGATATATCAGTTTTCAATCGAATCATATTCAACGAACCTTTCGCCGTTATTTGGTATTTTCTCACAATAGTACCAATCATAATTTTCATGCACATCATTGCGTATTTTTGTCCTAAACAAAAAAAAAATTATTAAAACCCTCTATTTATTACGAAAATCGAAATATTAAAAAATATCAACTTTCACTTACCAATGCAACTTCTGTTACCGGCGCTAAATGGCACGAAAGAATGCTGATGTCGATTTTGCGAATTTTCCGGCAAAAATCGTTCCGGTATAAATTTATCAGGATCTGTCCAATACTTTGGACTTCGGTGTGTAACGAAAGGGACCATCGCCACGGAACAGCCTTCCGGAAGTGTACACGATTCTAAAGTACATTCATAACATTAATTGATACGCAGACAATTGATATTTTTTTTTATCCAATAAAGCTAATTACCAAGCTCAAGATCGCCCTTGAGTTCCCTCACAAATAATGGAGCTATCGGAAACAAGCGCAGTGTCTCTTTGATCACCATTTCGAGATACTTCAATTCTGGAATGAATTCTATCGTAATATCCTTGGTTCCTACAACTTCCTTCAACTCTTGTCGCACTTTTTCCTGAAGAGAATGCAAGTTCGTTATACATGAATGAATGCAATTCAATGCTACTGTTTAAGAAATAAACAAAGAGTATACAAACTTGTATTTCCTTGTGCATACCCAGCATTAGAAGCGTAAACGCGGTAATCAAGCCTGTCGTGTCTTGCGACTAAAACAATAATACTTAGGGTATTGCAAATATGATAATTAATTACCGAACCAAGAATAATTAATTACAGCAGTAAATAGCGTGTATATCTCATCTCTTAATTCCTCGTCGTTCATTATATGCGTCTTCTCTACGTAGGCTATCAACTGTTCCAAAATCATCATTCTAGGCCTATTGGATATCAAAGTACCACGTTCAAGAGCATAGTGTTCCTTTTTTTTGCGTTCTATTACATTTTCCGTAAAACCTTGAATTACATTTTGTCCCATTTTTTCTTGTGCTCTATACTCTGTCCGCGAATATATCCATTCGGGATGCAGCCATACTTTCATTATTCGCGTATGAACGACTTCGTACATTCTGGCCATAAAAACAATATATCAATTTCTTCGTTGTAATTTTTAACAATTTTTAAAAAATCGTATGGTACTTAGATTTTAATTATTTATTATTAGCTATTACCTTTCAGTCCAATACATTAATTGTTTGTATCCACCTTTTTGTGCTGTTCCAGGAATACCCATTATGGTTTCTAATAATATTTTTATGTTATTTTTGTTCATTTCTATTGTTATTGTATCGTGTTCATTAAACATTCTTACCTAGCGTTATGTCGGCTGCACAGTGTGCGGTGAATGGCAAAACATCAAATTCTCCAGTATCCACCATCTCCTCAAGAACATCTACACAGTATTTGCTGTGTTCATTAAAATATTGTATGAACATCTCCAGAATTTTTATGTTTAACATAGGCATGATGATTTTACGGTGAGTTCTGTGTGATGGCCCTGAATATCAATACTTTATAGTATAACGTCATTAGATCGTGTTACGTAATTTTTGCAATTACGCCATTTTTTGTTATAGTACCTGAACCATTAACAAGACCTTCGCCGATGAAAGGTTTCATAAAACGATAAAAGGTACCCTTGTACGAAGCTTTCGGGCTTGCAAAAACTATCTAAAAACATGTTGGATTAATTTGCGAAATATTTTTTTATCTTTTAAATAAATCAATCGTTCGTTACCTCGTAATCTCGAGGATCCGTTAACGCAACGAGGAGTTTCGGTCCCATCCAAAATCGAAAAATGGGACCGTAATTGCATAAGCTTGTTATAACATTTAAAATTTCTGCAAAAGAACGTTTTTAAGTAATCATACATGGCCGTGATAATTGATAATAAATATTATTTAATCATACCCGTCGAGCTACAGGCAAATGCCAATGCATTCCCGATAAATGGCAGTGTCGGCGGTCCTGGAAGTTTTTTCGCAAATTCTACAAGTCTGGATCTTCGCTTTCGCCATTCCAAAATTACTTTTGCCAGCCAAACGCCGATCAAAATGACTGACGCAGCAGAAATCATACCTGCAAAAATGTATTATACTTCTCAATATATCTCATGGTTGTATAGAAATTTCAAATGAAAATGAAGATTTTCCAAAATTTCTATTTACTATTTCTAAAACGTTAAAGGCATTGTCCTAGCATTTTAATGTCGCCTTAAATTTGCTATCAGTTAAATTCTATACCTTCTTATGTGGCACAGTCACGTATAATCAATTAATTTACCACACAATTGATCAATAACAATAGTATAAGTTGCCACATCGCATTGCCGCACCCGTTAAATGATTTCGAATACGTTCTAGATCGTTCTTATATGTGTCGTATAACAGCAATACATGAATTGTACAATAATTTTTACGAATTAACATTATACTACTGTTATATGATTTACTGGAAAAAAGAATATAACTAATCTCTCACTTACGAAAATCAAAATATTTCCACAGCGTAATCATGTACTCGTATATGAGACGTCTCACGAATGCCCAAGACATCTTGAAACCTGTAACGAATTAAAACTAATTTCCCTTAAAAATTCACTGTAAAAATTGTCCAAATTTTTATGAATTTCTTACTGGAAACGACAACAGACTAAAATGCCTTAGTTTGAAGACGCCGAAGAGTCATCAGTGTAAGCCAACGGCGAAGAGGTTACTGCTTGTTCGACACGTGAGTAAGATACTTATACGCACCATCAGGAAATATATATTTGGCGTGTACTTGGCTTTAGTATGCCTAACTGCACTAATACAAAATCGAGGCCTGTAGGTACCTACACGGGCAAGTATAACGTCCATGAAGAAAGACGTTTTTTTTTCCGCTCCACGTTAATTATTCAAATTCACGACAAACGTAATTGCTCCACTGGAAGCTGTCAGATTTAAATGTACTAACTTATTAAGCATTGATAGTAATTTAATATAATGAATATTATTATGCTTTGTTTAATAGAATATTAACATATGATTTCGAATTCACTGATTTTTAACTGCGACGATGATGGTAGCTTCTCCACGAGACAATAACAGGTTACAGCAATTCTTCCTGATAATACATCGAGCTACGACGCTACTGTAATACTAAAATGGTTGCCGTAAACATAAAACTGTATTTCTTAAATCTTCACGATGCAAATAATAAAGATTCGCGTATGTGGCAGACATTTTAATATGACTGATACGCATCTGATAACTTAGTGGCTTGCAGGAATTATCATTCAAATCATGATAACCGTTCGTGAAATTTCGATGCCTGAGAAATAACCGAATTTCACTAAAATTATTAATACAGCATAATGCATATATCCGGAATTGGACGTGGATGAACTAAAAATCAAATAATTATTCGACCTCATATTTTCCGTAAGTTAAATGTCCAAATTTTTCAAAGATTAAAGATTAAAGTATCATGAAATTACTTACTCAAGGAATGAACATCATTTAAATGCGAGGCACGTATTTTACGAAATACATTGAAAGAACGACCTTTCCTTGAACCTAGGCATCCTTCGTTGAAAATATTACTAACGTTATTATGTAGCTGAAATTAAAGAAAATCCGGTTATGCTTGTACAAGATCAAGGAGTCATGAGAAAGGATACAACGCTATTTACGGCTTTTTACCTTCAAGTGAGATTAAAAAAAAAATAAAAGTTACAACCTTTAATAATTCACTTTTCATGCTCCTTTTTTTCCTTCCAAGCATGTGGAAAGATTTTTAATTTGGTACCTTCATTGACTGAGTGAGGAATTACAGCCACCGGTGTGGTCAATCAATTATTATACGGCGTATACGGGTCCCTATTGCCATTCATATTCTCCAACCTAAATATAGAGTGACACTGTGGCACTAATTTGTTGAATGAACCAATAGGTTCGTTGGTGCCTTGGGGGGACTCTACGCCATTGCAGGGCAGAACTTCGAAGTACAGCAGAAATCTCTGCGCACTTCGTTTGTCGACTGCGTTTATAAACGTAATAACACATTGGAGATACGTTACATCGAGTATTGTCATTATTTTTATTTGCGATTGTAAATCTTCAATTATTAGGGAGACACATTAAAAAGGTACTTTCACGTTAATTGCTATTATGGCGTTTTTTTCTTTGGCTTATCGAATGCCTGTTATTAACAGTTACTTTAAATTATGTGCTTTCATATAATTAGTCGTACTGTACAGTTTGATGGTTTTTTTTATATATCTTCACGCGGCAATCAGTAAACTACTATATTATTGTTTCATAAACGTAAACAAGAAAATTTTATTTAATTGAATGCAAACGCATGTGATTTTTTAACGCAACCATCCACAGCAATTGGACGCTTACGGAAAAGCATGTTTTGTCTTGTATTTTATAAAAGACATGGAAATTTCCTTATACTTGTTTAATAAAATTAATCATACATTCCTTGTAGTCATTAAGTTTTGTCAAATTTTTCATATCTAATAGCGAAGGATTCTCGTTATAAGATAGCTGATCTTTTAACGAACCTGCTAAAAAGAAAATAGGACAAGGTTGCCCAATAAGAACGACATTGGTAAATCGGTAAATCCCGGAAGTGGCTCGTTGTCCGTCATCCGTCATCATCAAGACCCTTGCTCAAATGTGCCTCATGTGACGATGTTGACAACTGCATGTTTAAAGATCAGCAGTACCAATTTCTCTCCCATAGGAAAGACTTCCAATTCGTAGATCCAGCTGATAATCTTTGTGTGATATTCACCAATGTTTGTCTTAGTGTTAACAGTTCTTTCTGAGTTTGATACGACATGACGTAAATCCTATTACACGGAAATTCGTCAGGACTCATAATGTCTTCGAGCGACTCAGCTGGTCGCTCACGCGTTGACAGGTCAACGAGTCCTTTGCCAAGAAAACCAGCAAATCCTGTTCAGGAACTGAAGGCACTCTTTGCCGAGCCGCCTCTAAGATATTCAAATGGAGATAAAGAGCAGGACTTCCGACTGGAGGCCATTCAGAGTCTGCAAACAATAGAAACCAGAAATACTGAAGAACTGCCTGATCGAGGAAGTTGGAATAGTAAGGTAAACAACGTAATAAAATATAATATTACTGTCTTATTTACGTTATTTTTCTACATTAATTTTTTTCAGGTCGAATTCATCCTTTCCGTTGTGGGATTAGCCATAGGCTTAGGAAATCTATGGCGCTTTCCATACCTATGTTACAAAAATGGTGGTGGTGCCTTCATGGTACCTTATTTCATTGCTCTAGCACTTGCCGGTATACCAATGTTTTTTATGGAACTAGCTCTGGGACAGATGATGACCATAGGTGGTCTGGGTGTCTTTAAGATAGCTCCAATATTTAAAGGTTTGTTTGTTCTTTATAGAAATTCCGATTTTCCTCAGTTACTAACATATCGTTACTTTATTCGTTCTGCGGTTTGAAATAATGTTGCTGAAAATACTATTTACAGGCATTGGCTATGCTACGTGCGTACTATCGTGCTGGACAAACATATACTACATAATAATTCTAGCATGGGCGCTCTTTTATTTCTTAGTTTCTCTTCGTGCCGGTAAGTGTTAGCAGCTCGCTGTACTTCTATATTTTAGCGAATTTTCATGTATCGAATCGCACAAGGCTACAATAATTCTTAGAATAGCTCGACCCGTCGTGGTTCCTCGTGATGTCATTATATTCAAATGAGGATTCAAGGAATCTAGGAAAGTTCCACAGTTGCAGTTAGCCAGATGTTATAAGAACAGAATAATTTTATTCGTTGATCATAATTTATTAGACAGTCCAATAAATTTATAAAAACTTTTGTTTTTAATTTTTTTAGACGTTCCATGGAGAACTTGCGATAATACTTGGAACACAAGATACTGTATTACACCTTCGGAAAGATTAAATGCAGTTTGCTGGTTTGACGGATTCGAGACAGTATGTTCCACATCCATGGGAAATTTGAGTCAGATCTTACTGAAAGATCCTGTCAAAGAATTTTGGGAGTACGTAATACAAATGAGAATGATCTTTGAAAATTTTGCAAAGTAATACTTTTTTATTTTATTGGTAAAACAGGAGACGCACTCTTCAAATTTCAAGTGGAGTCGAAGACGTTGGAGGTATTCGATGGGAATTGGCTGGTACTCTTGCTATTGTGTGGATAATGTGTTACTTTTGTATTTGGAAAGGGGTGAAGTGGACAGGAAAAGTAATTATTTAGAAAACATTAAGTTTATGCATCAATATTTAAATTATCGATTAAAAAATCTATGAGAATATTTATCTTATCTGTAGGTTGTTTACTTCACGTCCTTATTCCCATATGCTCTCCTAGCCGTTTTGTTAGTCAGGGGTCTGACACTTCCTGGAGCAATGGAAGGATTGAAGTACTACGCTACACCGAATTTGTCAAAACTTGGTGATCCTGAGGTGAGTATAAGAAATTTTATAATTTTATTAAAATAATTTTTCTTTAATTATCATAACGCGTGTTATGTGTTTTTTTTAACAGGTGTGGATTGATGCTGTGACGCAAATTTTTTTCTCTTATGCCCTGGGTCTTGGTGCTTTGGTTGCTCTTGGTAGCTACAACAAATTTAATAACAACGTCTACAAGTGAGTATCGTGACCCAAGAAGCTGGTTAATGAATTTTCGCAGCATAGAAATTCAGCGATATTTGAGAAAATTGAAATGACGGACCAAATATATTCTTTTCTGCTGTCGGGCGAAAATATTTAAATCGTTAGGGCTCACATGAAACAGCAATTATTTTTTTGTTTTAAGTAAAGATTTGTTTACAGAGATGCCCTCGTCGTGTGTACAATTAATTCTGGTACTAGTATGCTGAGCGGTGTTGTGATATTCTCTGTCGTTGGATTTATGGCGCACGAACAACAGAAGCCCGTTGCTGACGTTGCTGCTTCCGGTAAAAAAAAAGAACTTAAATAATAGTGTATACAAAATTTCAATTATCAAATTGGAATACAATTATTTAAGAATATATTTTATGCAGGTCCGGGATTGGCATTTTTAGTTTATCCGTCGGCGGTTCTTCAACTTCCGGGAGCGTCAATATGGTCGTGTCTTTTCTTCTTTATGTTGCTTCTTATTGGACTGGACAGTCAAGTAATTATATATAAGCTAATTAACATTAATAATGATATAAAATAACGAAGAGTCTTTTTAATCTTCTTGTCTCCTTAATAGTTTTGCACAGTGGAAGGTTTTATAACAGCAGCAGTAGATGAATGGCCCCAGCTCTTAAGAAAGCGGAAAGAAATTTTTATTGCCATAGTCTGCTTTTTGTCTTTCCTCGTTGGCCTATTCTGTGTAACAGATGTGAGTATTATTGATGATCGGTATAGCATTCTACTAACAGAGAAATAATATTGCAGGGAGGCATGTACGTCTTTCAACTATTGGATTCTTACGCGGTCAGTGGATTTTGTCTTCTTTTCTTAATGTTTTTTGAGTGCATTGCTGTTTCATGGGCTTTTGGAGTAAATCGGTTTTATGATGGAATTCGTGATATGATCGGTTACTATCCATGTTTCTGGTGGAAAATATGTTGGACATTTACAACACCTGCTATATGCATAGTAAGTACAGATAATTGTTTATACTTACTATGACTCCTTAATAAATTCAATAGTTTACTTACATTATTTATTTTAGAGTGTTTTCATATTTAATATTATCAAATTCGTGCCTGTGAAATATCTCACCTATGAATATCCCTGGTGGAGTCATTTATTGGGATGGCTCTGCGGTTTATCATCGATGATGTGCATTCCTGGATACATGATTTATATCTGGTGTGTTACGCCTGGAAGTGCGTCAGAGGTATCAATTTAGCAATATGAAATTGTATGAAAGTAGCATATGAAATTCTACGAAATGAAAATATGGCTTGGATGGTTATAATTTGTTTCTTTTCAGAAATTTCGAAAATTAGTAAGGATAGAAGACGATATTGCGACGTTACGGAAAAAACTAAATCCGACTAAGGCTTCCATGATTGAAGGAGAATTTGAATTCTAGCATAATATATACCATGAATTCGATGAGGTGTATTACTAGCGATATTGTGTGCTGAAGAATGAAAGGGTAGTAATATGTATTCGTATTGATTCAGAACTCAAGGCATATTGAGTATGTTCAATATTATATTATTATGCACAGTACACATGCGAATTATAATGAGTTAAGTGAGGAATGCGATGTGCGAATGATAGATTTAATGCAAATAACTTTATTCTTAAACAAATAAATAACCTTAAACATCCTTCCTAATAATATTATCGAAAATAATGTATACTATACATGTACGATATTGTAAAATGTTATTAATGCATAATATTTTGTTACGGACTATAATGTTTCAGTGTTGGAAGTTTATCAGCAATGCTTTAATTCTTAGTCCAATGGTATTGAACTTTTTAACCAGACAATATTTGCTTTAATTGATCTAATTATCTCTATTCTGCATTTCCTTAATCCTATCAATCAACTGCTGCTTCCACTGCTCTTCGGAAACTGTATTAGCCCACTCTGGAATTGCAGTAGTCGGTAAAGTGAAAGATGCCATTGCAGATTTCACTTGACTGATTTTATCCGCATCTAAATCAATATTAGATCGATTGCACAAGGAGGACCAGACTTGTAATATTTCAAAAGAAGGCTCCTAAAAGTATCGCATCGTTAAAAGATATATTCAGGTAGAAATACATTAATGATTTATCTTAGAGTTTCTGTCACCTGTGCTTCATCGGCTGAATTTGTTGGAAATATTTCATTTGAGTTTACCGGTGCTGAGATCCACTCTTCATCCTAAAAAAAAAAAGAATTTATTAACAGTAAACTGAAAGAATATACTTATTTCAAAAAACATACTTCATCATCATCTAACATTGGATCACTATCAGTCGGTATTTGAGACAGTGGCATATAACCAGCTGCTCCAATATCTTCATCCTCACTGTCTGATTCATTCATGACTCTTACACCCAATGAGAGGTTATTAGCATTAAGATTTTCTTTGATAGGTTCCTGGGATGGTTCTGGAGACATTGTCTTTTGCAGTAGAAAAAATATGCCTTTGGTAAAAAGTTTAATGTAAACTGCTACGTTTTTGATGCATTAAACGTGTATTATTGTTATAATTTTTAGAGAAATTACCTTACTTTTACATATTTTGAAAGTATTCTATGCTTTTGAACGTGATTAGGAACGATTTCTCATAACAAATATAAAGCGCTAGTACAATTTGACAAGACAGTACGATTACATGAAGATCGCAAAATATTTGTAAACATTCCCGTTTAACATCGTAAACAGCTGATTTACTTCATAGACACCATATTTTTAGAAAGTAGTTAGTAGTACCAATTCATGCCACTCGTAGCGCACGTGTTTCAAAGTACATGGTCAATCATTAACTTTTTAAATGATGCAAAAAATATTCCTTGTATATTTTGATCTTCAATACAATATGATTTTCAAAGCCATGCAATTTGTATGTTAATGACACTCAGTCGTTTACGCAGTCATACAAAATATACCATATTACATTTCACTTTGTTTCCTTGTATACCCAATATGTATAAGCTTATCCCAGGCAAATAACAGTGTACTTACAATTTGAAGAAACATTAAAAATAAACCAAAATAAATCAAAAATTATTGGTTAACATATTGACCAACATCGCCTGCCATTTCAGAGATTGGCATTAATCCAGTACCACCAGAATCTACATTATGACCCAAATGATCCCCAAATTGTTCCAATCTAGAGTGAATATCTGCAAGTGCATCCATTTTATGAAGAGTCATATCGCTAGTTTCTGGGATACTCTCCTGAGCTGAATAAATTCTTCGCAAATTCAGTCCCATCATTTCCAATTGAACTTCAGCGAGTTCACGCAACAACTCAACGGATACTGCCATGTAACATTGAGGTCGAACCTCTTTTAAGACGGCACTCAAAGTTTCCAAAGCATCTGCACGTAATTTCTGCACAGCATACTGACTAATAGTAAAACATAACGAATAAATATAAACCTATAGATATTTAAGTAATTATTAATTTTCTACCTTTCAATGTCCTCTTCATAAAATGCTAAATAACGATACAATTCACTAAGATCCAATATCGCATTAACATATTCCATTGAATGATCGCGCAGCGTGTAAAAAGTCTTGGCTCTTTTGAGCCACGAATGAGTATATAGAAAAAGATCTCTTGCTTGCGCTGTCGTTTCTATATATGATGCTGTCACTTGTTCTTCGAATTCGGTTAAAATCAGTGATTCAAATAGTAGAAATGGACCTGTGATTCAATCAACATTTTAGTTTGTTACTGGAAATTATTAATTGGACAGTTTAAATTATATGATTCTTATTGCCTTGATATTCTTCTACGTTTATTTTTTCTGTTATATTTGATTCTGGCTGTTGTACGTTTTCTATCGGGTTTAGTAAAGACTCAGATACCGAATTGACCTCCATAATCATTATTTCAGGACTTTCGTAAGTTCTGTCGCCAAAACCTTGTATACGAAGGTCAGTTTCCTTATCAGTGATGTTTGCGTCTTTTGAGGATATTCCCGACACGCTAATCTTTTTAACATCATCTTTAAAAGGCAATGTCCAGAGTCGTTCTAAAAGTTGACTAGGTTCGCCGCAGATTTGAGAAACTATATTTGTTTTTGAAACGCTAAAGAGGAAGAGTCCATACTTCACCCAACTTTTGGCTACATCAGCAAACCTTTGTTGTAACTCTTCCCATCTATAGAAGAATAACAAATACATGAGTCATTTTGTTTGAACAGCAAAGCTTTTAAGAGATATTTCTAACTTTTTAATCGTGTTGTCGGACGATTCCATAGCTTTGAGTTCTTTTTCGTGATTGTATAATACGTAAACGGCAGCAGCCAAATGATGTCTAGCTTCTCTATAAAGAATAACGTGTCATTGATTCTATTACACTTTTCACAAATTAGAAAAATGTTGAAAAATTTCACTATACTTAAATCTATTCTTGCTAAGAAAATATGACGCAAGCTTAGCTGACTTTGTTGCCCACATTGTTATATCTCCATCATGTGTTTCAAGTTGCCGTTTAAGAACTTCATGATGATATTCAGCAAATTTATCATATAGTTCTTGTTTATTATATATAAATCCAAGCATTTGCAAATTATTTGTAACTAAACGTTCCAGTTTATTGCTGGTATCGCTGGGCGGTGGTAAATTCTTATTTGGAGAAAATAAATCGTCGCTTGTGTAAAATGAAATTTTCGAATTTTCATTTTTTAATTTTCTGTACGTAGATTCAGCAAATTCTAATAGATCTCGGGATTTCTCAAATTCGGATTGTTTCGTGAGAAGATAAGCATAATGATTAATGATACGAAATGCCAGAAATATTATCTCAGATTTTGAAATAACGTCATTTATGTTATTTAGCGCTATTATCAAGATATTCTGTGCTAATGTTTCTTCTCCTAAACTGATAAGAAGCTTCGATTGCTCGTAAAGGAGTGTAGTTTTCATTGCCAGTAAACGTAAATGGAGCGTGTCATGAACAATTATCAGATTATCTATATTTTCAATCATGAGATCGATCATACTCTTCATCTCATTTGAAGGTTCGGTATCATTATCCTCAATAGGGATGTCCAACTTCTGATATTTTTTGATCTGCTGATATTGATCGTGAAGAAGTTGAAAATCGGACTTGTTGTCCTCTTCCATGTTTGTGGTGTTTCTTCAACTTTCCGTATTTTTTTATAAAAACTGAGTATGATATATAGAGGTTTTAAAAGGTTAGATAACGAATTCATATAAAAAATTGACACTAAATGACACTTGGTCTTCATTTGTTTAAACAAAATAATTATTACGGTATTGTTAGCCTCCTAATTGGACCTTTCACTGAGCACTGAAGTCGAAGTCTTGAGGATTTTAAAGAAAATATTTGATTGACTGGTATTGGGGAGAATATAGGATTGATATAGAGAATAGAACTGAATTCAGACTTAAAAAACTAATTATTCTATTTACAATTAATAATATTAATGCCTCCTTGCTTTTCTGAACTTCTTTTTCTTTAAACCATTATTTTTCTTAATGCCCTTCACGCTACTGTTTTTCCTTTGATTGGGTTGGCTCTCCAGAGCGTCCCGCATCACATCAACGGCCTTGCGCGATTCATTATTCAGATGTATTTCCAAATTTGTATCCGGATACTTCCCAGAAAAGCCTTTAGGGAAAAGTGGTCTTGCTACAAGACTCTTCAGATAATTTTTCTTTGCTTTTAGTTGACGCTTTAGATCAGCGCTCTCTTTCGTCTCCATAGTTGTTTCTCTGTACAAATTATTTTTAAAAATTCAGTCTTAAATGATCATGAAATCTGATGCCATACATATTACACAAGTAATAGTGTATTATATGCAGATTAACATGACTTACAATTGATCGTCATCCAATACAAGATCCATATCCTCTATTGCTCGCTGTAACCATCCTTTCTGAGCATTATCTCTACGACATATTAATTCCAATTTATCAATTTCTCGAGCTACATTTACCCGTTCCTTTACAGCAATCAAAAGTCTATCCACTACAGGAAATGTGGGCAAGTCTTGTGCTATAAACGTAATATAATTATATATAAAATCTAACGAGCATAATTGATTGGATTTATGTACAGTAAACAAAACTCACTTCGTCCGAGTGTCTTGCAAAGTCTAGTATAGTATTGTAGTTCAGAAGGTTCCATCATTAGAACTGTTATTCCCTCTTTCTGTGCTCTTGCAGTTCTACCACTCCTATGTACATAACTCTGAAATATATTAATTGTTCGTTATATAAATTTGTATGATACTATTATTTGTAAAATGAATTTATAGGTATAAGATACCTCTGACGTTCTAGGAACTTGATAGTGTATAACATGTTCGACATTTGGAATATCTAATCCTCTTGCGGCTACATCAGTTGCTATCAATAAACCATTCTCTTCCGCTTGAAATCTAATACAAAATTTACATTTTTGTAATTTGTTATGCCTTCAATTATGCATGAGAAAATTTCAACTGTACCTTTCCAAGTTTTTCAGACGTTGCCGTTGTTGCATACTTGCGTGCAGAGGTAAAGGATCACAGTCCAAAATACCTAAGAGTGTTGCTAATCTTCTAACACAGCCAATACTATTACAAAATACTAATGTCCGACCCGTGTGTCTTTTGAGAAAATAATATAAATAATAATCTTTATGATCTATAGTACACGCTATACGACATTCAGTCAAACTACCGGCAGTTCCTAAAACATGGATAATCATTAGTTATGACATTTTGATTCTCTTAGTAGCATTTCGACTTATATATAGCATTGAATTTGATAATTACCCTTTTCCTTTGTGACGTCCACTATTTTAGGATTTGAGATTTGCAACATGTCGATCACTTTTGCTAACTTTTGACTCTGTGTCAATTTCGATATCTTACTTTTTACATTCCTACTTTTTTTTCGCTGTAAATATTGGGGAATATCATGTACCATAGTTAATGTTGCAGAAAATACGAAAGTTTGACGTTCCTTTCTTTTATCTTCATCCATATTAATTCTTTCCAAAATTTTATGAAGTTCTTGAAAATGACCCTTTTCCAACATTCTATCAGTTTCATCAATAGCCAAGTATCTAAAACATTAATAATATACCATAAAAGCTTATGCTTTTAGAAATTCTGAATTTGAAATAAAGAATAAAATTATAATAATTACTTAATGGAATTAATCTGACTAAGGTGAGGGTTACCCTCGTCCATAAGTTCCCATAATCGTCCTGGTGTGGCAATGACAATTTCTGGTCCTTTACTTAAAATTCTTTCTTGTTTTACAGCAGCCATTCCTCCAACTATTACAGCAACCTTAAAGCATTTCAATTGCCGTATAAGAAATATTATCCTGAACTTGTCACCAATTGTGTAACCATACCCTTATATCAGTGTATTTGGCAGCTTTAATAATGTGATTTTTAATTTGGATTGCCAATTCCCTAGTAGGAGTTAAAATCAAAGCGTAGAATGGTTTCTTTGCCCGGGTTTGAAAATCTGCAATCTTTACGTTGTCAATGGCACGCACACAACCAATACCACTTTTGTTTAACCCTTCATCCTCAATCAACTCTTCTCGCTCTTCAAAATCTGATTCTACAGACATATTGTCACTGTCATCTATAAATGTTAAGGATACTAATTACATTATTTTATATGTATATGCATTTATTGTACATAATATGTAAAAGTAGATTGAATACCATTCTCATCAGTTTTGTATTCTTGTCCACTATGTGAATCTTCTTCGTCATCACTTTCCCGTTTAAATAACCCTTCCTCCTCACTTTCGTCATCATTCATGACCTTGATCTCATCTTCCTCATCATCGTCGTTTTGGACAGACTTTACTTTTTTCTTCCTTAATTCCAAAATACCATTTATGATTGGTATACCAAATGCTAATGTTTTGCCACTGCCCGTTTCTGCAGCACCAAGAATATCTCTTCTACCAAGAATGGCTGGGGGCAAAGTCAACAACTGTATTGCTGTTGGTGTTATAAAATTTTGTACTGCTAGTGCTTTTATAATGACATCTGGTACTCCAAGTGAACTCCACGCATAGACATCAATATTAGATTCAATTTCGTTAACACCTTCCTCTTTACTAGCAGACTGTTCCTCATTAACAGTGCAAATGTCTGATTGTTCTTTTACGTGAAATGTTGCTATTCCTTTTTGTTTTTTCTTTTTCTTAAACTTATTAACATCTTTTTTAATTATACTGTGTTTGTTTTTCTTCACAGTAAGACTTTCAGAATCATCATTATCCTCAAGCTTCAGGGGACGTTTTTTCTTTGATACCTAATTATTGTAATGAAAGATTAGAGAACTAGTATATTTTCAAGTTCAAATTTATGTAATGCATATTTAGAATTCACCTTTTTTGAAGTTGTATCTTCAGAAATAATTTGTGTTTTATTTTTCGCGTTTACTAACTTATAATCGGTTAACTCCTCTATTCCAATTAGGCCACCTATATCGTCAGAAACAATTGAGCCTTCTAACGTTAACGGTACCCATCCAGTGGCTTTACTTTTTTTAACTTTCGGCATTTTTATATCACTTGTTGGAATCACAAATTTCAACTAAAAACAACCTGGTGTGATACCTAACCT
>JARPRG010000230.1:0-35024 GCA_031001745.1 Hartigia nigra
AAAATTTCTCTTTCTAAACCAACCCTACTACTTTGTACTGCCTTTTAATCCGATCAAGCAACCCTTAGTAAATACTACCTAGTACTACTAATTCTATCCTTACTTAAGTAAGTAAAGGATATATTTAATTTCCACAGAACTGCGTGTTCTTCCTTGAAATACAGTCTTAGACATCCCTTATAACAATCGCTACCCCTTTGTACCCCTGATACAAATAATCACGACTCGCTTAAAACTCTTCGCGTGCAACAAAAGAAATATTTCTCTATTGTGCTCGCAATTCTCCCCTTCCGTGAAAGGGGTAACTTTAGGGGATGAAATATCCATATACGTACACAGTCATTTTAATAGCTGTAGCACGTTAAACGTAACACATTAAGAAAAAATAAAAAAAGAAAATTTCGCATTCACAACGGACGTCATCCCTCGACACAACCCCTGGAGAATACAAAAAATACCAACCCTCTCATTCGTAGCACACTTTATGCAATTCTCCAAGCATTTCGCAACTCGCTCCTCTCCCCAAGGAGCACCCCAGAGTAGCAGCGTGTTTCGCATTCAAGAAATTATTGGATAACATTCACCCCCTTCTCCTCCGTTACAAATGTAATTATCCCATGTTACAGATAAAAGTGTCAAAAGACTAGGGGGTGGTTTTTGGGAAAGTCCAAATAAAATGAGAGTTATGAAAAAGAAACCTTTTTACAAATTTCCACCCCCATTAGCAGCTACGAATTTTTTTTTCTTTCATCCCTTACAGAGAATACGGTGTAGCGAACACGGAGTGCTCCTGAAGGTTTACATTTCACTATACATACGTATATATATATATATTTATATATATATATATATATATGTATATACACAAAGTAAAAAAAAAAATATTATTAACCCTTTCGCTACTACGGGCGACTATAGTCGCTCTTCATAAAAAGCAATTGACATACGACAGGCGACTTCAGCGGGAGTACCGCGGCGGAGAACCCGTCCGTAACGAAAGGGTTAATATATAAAAGCTAAATTCGTATAGCGGCGCAATAATATAATATATAAAAAATTACTCGCGAATGAAAAAGGCATAGGTACATACTACATCGTGATAGCGTTTTGCAAGCATTTTTGGCAAGGCTCGCGTTTACTGCAGTGCCTCAGCTTGAAGATTATGTGTAATTAGCAAAATCGCTAATTACGCGTGGATCGATAAAGCTTCAATTTAGCTGAGCTTGCTATAGTCTTTTTTTTTTTCCTTCGTTTTTTTTTTTTCCCCCGTTACTGGTCAGTGCAAGACACATATGTATAATATATACTGTGTTAAGTTATATACCGAACCAAGGGCTTTTCGGCCAATCCACGTCGGGATTGAAACGGTTTACGAGCAGGTTTACTGGCGGATGAGGGGGATAAGAGTTTGGGGTAGGGAGGGGGAGGGGTTGATTCTATACATGGGTGGGTATTACCATCGCGTTTACATGGATTGAGGAACCTGGAGATTTTCCTTTGGGTCTGGTTAAATTCACGACGGGCTTTTATGGATTTTTTTATCTATGTACGGCTTAAGAATTCCAAGGTATATAGTTATTTGTATATATATATATATAACGCGTAAAACCTTGGGAAAAAGGCCGCAATACGAGATCCTGGGTGATTTCTTTAATTCGCAGTTTTGATCACGTAATCGGTATTGCAAGCACGTTATATAGGGTGGCACGCGACGCTTGAAATTTCTTTGATGAAAAATAATAAATTGAATTTATATGCTGCTTGTCTTGTATGTTAAATTGAAAAAAAAATAATAACGCACGGAATTTGAATAATTTTGTAATATAAGAAAAAAAAAAAAAAAAATACATACGAAAAACGATAATCGGTAAGAAGACTGATGATTAGTATGGAAATAATAAGATATCCGTGAAAAGTAAAAATTTACGTGACTCATGAATAAGTATTAAGGGAGCATCGGCGTAATAAGGAAAGCAGACAGGAAATGCTATCAAGAATGTGAAATTCTTTTTTGAAAGAGCGACATAGCCTAAGGGACAAAGGGTGCATTTTATGGACTAAGGGTGGTTTTTATCGCGCACCGGTACTTGTTGCACCCTTGTCCACAGCCGTGGGGGCTGGTTTGGCCAGTACGGCCCTGGTTCGGCTGAGCGTATCCCTACGTTAAATAATCTGCTTTGACGACTGCTTGACAGGGTCTTGTATATGTATACCCTTTTGTCGGGGGGTGAGCAGTGAACTGTGGTTGTGTGGTGCTGTGTGATGGTAGTGCCGATGATGTTTGAGGTGCTCTGGGTGGTCGGGGTCATTGGGGTCGAGGTCAGGGATGTAGTCATCTTGGCGAGTATGGGGCGGGGGCCTCAGTGTACCTTGGACCGGGGGTAGAAGCCGCTTGTCGTACCGGGTCGACAGCAGCAGGTTGTCCAGGATCTCCTTGTCCGATTTTCCCTCCTCAAAGCTGCAACATGACCTGTTTTAAGGACAGTCAGGACCTTGGGTATATGAAAGCCATCAAGGTCCTGACCGACATGACATACGGGAGGACGTATATGATATTCATAGAGGAGATCATGCAAATTTAACGTCCTTTGAACCTTATCAAAGGGAGTTCAGTAACTGTTAATGGAGTCAGCTGTCAGTTTGTGAACTGGTCCAGTGAGTCAAGTATTACATATATAGGTATATAAACAGAGTGTATATAGCTAATATGTATAACCAGTAAGACACGTCAAAGGATATAGTCCAGTACTGTTAGGTATATACAGGGTTATTCAAATTTCACTAATTAAACAGATAAATCTGTCAGGTAGATATCTATATCTACAGGGTCATTCAGTGTTAACTTACTAGACCAGAAGATGGTTTAGCTTAACCCTTACTTCAATCGGTAAAGTCACTTTCTGAATGATCCTATAGACTTTCACTTAGACTGGTCTTTATTCAGTGTCCTGAAGTAAGGAGTTTCTTAATACGTACATGTCCTCTGCACGCACGAGGGTTGCTAGGGTCAGGGCGAGGGTGAGGACACAGAAGGTCGTAAGGATGAGGGAACTTGCAAGGGAGGCGAGAGACAGCGAGAGGATGGGTGATAGGCGGCTGCCACCACCCATACGCCGCCCTAGCGCCACCCAACCCATTCTATGTCATCTGGAACAGAAAGAACAGCGTGAAATTAGCCTCACTTCCGGCGAAAGTTTCACGGAAGATTGTGAATCTTTCGTACAATGAAGACGAGTGCAAAAAATACAATAAAAGAACAGAAGATGAAACTAATATACGGGGGTGGAAGATAAATGGAAAAGTATACCAAAAATGCCGGATAGACTTCTGGATGACGATCAAACCAAATTTACAGGTTAGACCTTAATTGGGTCGACCGTTAGATGTAGCTGTAACCAAGCTGGACTTTATTTTTACATTTTTAGCCTGGGATTTCGACATTAAAATATAAAACATCCTCTCTGCACGTGCACCATGTTCTGAATCACTGCAACTTCTATTTTACTGTACCAAGTGTATGCACGGTTATTCAGTATAAACGCACTTAGAACCATGTTCAGGTGGTGCGTTTCTATTGAGTAACCCGGTATACATGTATTTACAGATATATAAATGTACGTATGCGTATATACTGGTTATACGTCAATGGACCTGGTGCAATTAATATTCCTTGGGATGATTCTCTGCGAAAGGACAATGGCGTCTGGTGATATCTCAGGAGTTTGGATTCAGGATGGCATTAATTATCGTGCTGGTTTCTCGAAGCACTGACGAGAGTCGTGCTCGTCAAACATTTCCAGTAATTAAAGTGATCGTCGGATTTACGGATAATTAACGCAGACTCGTGTCAACATCGTTATTATTGTCCGTTCTTACGGCAGAGATTCTGTCAATAATTTTTATTTCTTTTTTTGTCTTAATTCTCTTAGACGCTTCCCCCTTTACTTTCGTAACCTCAATTTTTCTTTCGCCATTTTTTTTTTTACTTGGCCATCTCACCCCCAATCACAAGTTAGGTTATACAAAGGGTTTGCGGGGATCGGAAAACTTTTTCCAAGCGCGGTCATCCTCTTGAAGATTTTTTTCTCCATCGTCAAACTTCGTCGCGTCCGTCGCTTCCGATTTACTTTGTTACCTCAGCGTTACTTCACAGCTGACTTAATAAGTCTTTTCAAGTTACATCCGACTGAACTTGTCTGTGCTATAAATACCTTAGACGCTCGCGTGACCTTTGACAACATAAGGCAAAGAATAGCCAGAGAATTTTTCTTAAAGTTTCCCTTAAAAATAATAGCCCTCCGTAATATACGTACCAATAGTAATTTTAATTGGTAAACAAAGAAATAAGGGTGAATAAATAAATTAACAAGGGATCATCGAAAGCCCTACAAAAGAAATTACTCGAGCAATTTGACTAAGTCAACTCGGAAGGGTTTCTAATGCTGTATACACATTCAGGAAAGCCGATTAGCTACACTCAGTTGAATCGGACGGGATGGCAGTAGATAAAAAGAGCGGGAAAATTTGAATATTTAATCGTCCAATGATTCAGAAGGTTTGTCATAATTGTTTGAAAATTTAAGAGAATCTGTTAAGTCTTCGTCCCCCTTTGTTAACGGGGACTTCCCTGGTTTTGACGTTGAGACGTGTCTAAAAAGTGAAAAGAGCCGCCGTCATGTCTCTTTCTCATCCACGTGACAGGCTGGGGAGTGACAGCAAAGTAGTCACTTAAGCTCGTGCCTAAAGGTTTACTTGGCAATTTTGGGTTTATCAAGTTGGAAATCTTGACGGTTGTCGACCTGGGGTATCAGTTGGTCTCATCCATAGATTTATAATTGGTATACGAGAATAACTAAAGATGAATGAATCAACCTATGTATATCGTGCAAGATAGCCGAAGCAGTTTTTTTTATTTATTTATATTAAAAATTGGATAGCATTATTTAATATCGCGTGGATGACGTTTACAAATTCTCTGTAAACTGATCTGACGTCACAAGACACCATTTCTATTTTACAAACACGACGGTTTCGGTCTCTCTTGATGCTCACAGACCTCCAGGGTATTTTACGGAAGGTCGTGTTTGCACTCTCTTAACTTCAGCAGGGAAAATGCTAACCGATCCTGCCGCCTTGGGCTTTCACTCAAGGCTGACCGATGTATACCGACTTAGGCTTATCGTTTTATAAAGGGATCGTTAGCCTCTTCAACTCTATCTCGTAAAGTGCTTTAGATGAGGTTATACTACGCGATACAACACGATATCCTACAAGACCCTCGAATGGTTGTTGTACTAATTTAAGTGGAGTATAAAAAATTCGATGAAAAAAAAAGAGAGAAAAAAAAGAAGAAATTCAGCACCAGAATTAAAAGAAAAACTAAATTTCCCTAGAATAAATACGCAACGTATTTCATTCTGTTGTTCAAAGTCGCTCGTGTAAAAAAATACAAAGAATTGTTTTCCAGAAACAATAAAGCACCAGGTAGCTCTTGTATCGACACACCTGCATTGACTAAGTCCCTTTGAAAAATATGATCTTCACGGTATTGAGACAATTTCGTAGAGCGAGAAGAGCCTAGAATTTTCTTTGGGAGAGCAAAACAATTCGGAAGCGACGAACCGGAAGTTGCATTTGTAATGGATACGCGAAACAATCCTAGTCGAAACTTTCCATCACTTGATTTTTCTATTTGTTGTATAGTACTGAGGGTTGTGCGGGGGCAGTGTAAAAGGGCCTTCAGCTATAAGCTAGCAGTGGCGCTCGTAGAAAAGGTCCGTTCGTAGTCAGACGGCCGGGCGGTTGGCAATGCTACCAACCGTACAGCTGATGTTCAAGCCGATCAATACGGGGCGTTGCGGCACGAAACGCTACGTCACGTGGCTTAGCCCGACCCATTCTGAGTCCCTTCTCTGCGCGGTTTCTACAGGGTGTTTCAAAAAGAGATATCACAACCAAAAAAGAAAAACAACAGTTTTACAGATAAATAAGGCATCGATAATATTTTTTTTTCTTGTAAAATTTCCACACCTCTCGATAGAGTGTCGTATCCCATTTTCTTTCGAAAAAAATATGCAGTTGGTTTTATTGACAAAATTATAACGAGTATAGATTATGCTTTATGATACATTTTGAAAGACCCTCTACTAAGGACGACCTTTTGTATTATTATATATCCAAGGGTAGTACAATCCTTCTTTCTGGAGTAAGTTCTGGTACCAGATTGACTAGGGACGTCATTGAGCCAGACGCTCGGACGCCAGGCGTCGTTACGTGCTTGCACGCCAAAACAGAAAGCTATTCTATCCCGTATAAGAGTCGCTATCGTTTCTTCCTTGTGACACGAGCATAAATTAATATTCATAATTACCGTCAGCCAGTAACACGACATTACAGTATATTAGTCAAAGTAACAATTGTCCTCTTTTTGAATCTGAATATTTTAATTTGTAATTTGCAATTTTTGTAATCAAGATATCAATTAAGTTTATCACATTTCATTTTTTTTTGGTCTCTTTTAAAATTTATGTTGAATAATCATAGCGATCAGTCTCTTGATTTCCCTTGGTTACGTACTAACGGGACCTGACGTCCTGACCCACTTAGAATGCCAGGATGACGATGCGATAACTCCTCCCCATACGTGGATAACTTCTCTATGGTCTCTCGTTTATTTGCCATCACTATCCACTACCACCATCACCGCAACAAAAACCGTCACAGGCGTTTCTCGACGACAATCCCTAAAAGCCGAGCCCTGACTCTTCAGGAACTCTCGTAATCTCCACGTTATTTACGATTTTCAGGGGATACGGCAAAAGGACGTCCCTCCTATCCCTCTCCTGTAAAAAAAAGTCCAAAAATAGGATTATCGAGGATATTACTCAGTTATCATAATCAAACTAAAAGTATCAATCAGTGTTCTAACCCTGATTGAACCATGAACGCACCAATAAAAATTGTCGAATCTTTACGTCTAATCTCTCTGACGTAATTCACATAAAATCTTAGAAGCGTAACTTTGGGAACAATATAATGCTTAATAAGTATCTTTATTGGCTGATGAAGATGGTTAAGAAAGTATAGTAATATCTAGAGATTTTTTGGTACTCTGTCTAGGGGTTTTTTGGTACTCGAATATTTTCAACTCTGAAAGGTTCACGTAGCTACACCGACCCATCAATTTTTATTCCCTATTGTAAGGTAGATACTACTACGTGGGTCAGGTATCTCGTGGATGAATAGAAAGTGGCTCACGCAATTCTTAAGGGCACGAAAGGGATTGGGTAGGACGGTAGGACAAGGTCATTGGAAGGGTCGAATGATTAATGACAGGAAATGCGCCCTTGCGTTAGCCGGACAAATGATTTGGGCTAGGTGTTCTCTCTTTGACTTTTGATTTCAATTAGGTTGACTTGTTAAATGCAATGTGTAATTCTTTTTGTGAAAATTAACCTTGAAGTTTATTATTACGTAAATTCACTTAAAAAAAACATATTACCCTTATTTCTGCCATAGGTATAAATAGATTGACGAAAAAAGCAATTTGAAAGAAAAAAAAACGTCGGGTTTAACATTTTTTTCTCGCTGATTCCTTATTTTTTGATTATCTGAATTTCAGGTGAGGCTAGTAAATACACACGGTATATTATAGGTTGGTTTTTTTTTATCGGAGGAAAAAAATCACGTGACACAAGCCATGGGAAATCAGAAAGATTTACGAAGCGTCTCCTGAATTATTCTGGTCACGTTTTTAAGGAACGGCTCATACCGTTTGTACCTTGGATACTAAAGAAACCATCCCTTTTGCTTGGCAATCTTACTGTTTTCTTTTTTTTTTTTTTTCAACGGATTTCTTGAACAATAAAAAGCTGTTGGTTCGATATATACATTATTGATTTATTTGAATTTTTCTGGCAGTTTGTACTGGAACTGAAAATATATGATCTGAAACAGGGTCAATTGTCTGGATAGGTCCGTTACCAATTCTCCTGATCCGTAAGCCGAATGGAACGGAACGAACGATTCTAAAGAAATAAGTAAAAAAATAATAGAATTAATCAAAAAAGTCAAATCGATTAAACGAACGTATTGTTGTTTGAGATAAAAAGTCAAAAAAAAAATTACACAAAATCTTACCTTAGCGATAGAAATGTGGCTGGCCGCAACGGACGAGGCAGGTTGCCGCTTTTCGTTGTGTAGGCTCCTTTAACTTTTTTCCCCGTGCATAGCCGGCTCCTGTGCCCTTTCTCTTTGCAGAAAAATCGCCAGAGCCTTTAACTCGCCATATTGACTTCTCCACGTTTCGCTTAGCAGTCTGAAAGTAAAAGAGAACCGGAAATGAAATAAACAAGAAAGCCTAAAGTCGTCGCTTTCGTCGGAACAAATATTGAATCTCGTACCATAAAACAAGTAAAAGCTATCCGAAGCAGAGTGGAGAACAAAATAAAAGTATAGCTAAGGGATTTAAGAAAGACAAGAGCACAATGGGATTTATACATTAAGATACATCGCATCTGGCACAGCTGTAATTCTTCTTACGGAAGAACATTCGGTACAGTTGGTAAACCTTAGGTAGTCGTCTTCTTATACAAACGACACTCAGTTTTAGCATCCAGGGGATTATTTCAAAAACAGCTACGCTCTTTCCCTAACGTTACTTTCCTCTTCTAACTAGCATCGAGTCAACAAACCACGGTAAACGATGAAATATAACGAAAAAAAAAAAAACAAAGAAAGATCTAAACATTTTTTTTAATTTTTCTAAAAATAATCTCAAATTAAAAATATCTTCCTATTTCTAATAAATTTCTAAAACAATACCTATAGAAGTGTATACCTAGGTTACAATGTACTTGAATAATGTGTACTGCAAAAGGGGTTTCATATTCCAAGGATAGCATAGATCCCGACGTCGTATTCAAATATACCCCACGAAGTATCTATGAGGGTAGTTACGTTATGACGCGGTTATTTATAATCCAAGTCGCCAAGCCATGGCGCATACAAGGCGTCTTTTTCTACTAGGTGGAACGACAGTTGCTAGGTTAATAAAGGTTGTTAGGGGGGTCAGTACTAGGTGAAAAAGTGGGGTTCTTAAGGTGCTGCTCAGCCTTGGCCCCGTGGCCCGATTCGTGCATGCCTGAGCATATTATGCTTACAAGCTTAGGGTATGTCTTAATGTTTGTTTTACCCTTTTGTAAAAAAGTCTCCTCTTTTTACCTCACCCTATCTTAATTCATATTCGTATTTTCTAATAACGATGGAATCGTGAGAAATCGCTATAAACAATTCGAGTGAATTAACAAAGTCTGCGAATTGAACCCTCTGAATAAATTACCTTCCCCCGTTCTGTCCGATCGATTAGATCCGTTTTATTATTCCCTGTCTCGCAGAGTACACTTGACTCTGTATTTTCGACGAATTATTTGTCAGGGATTATATCGTCGATTGATTTTGAATATAATTAAAAGTGTCCTATGTAGATATATCTGTGTTGTTACTTAAGAGTTATATATATTTATACACGAAACAAAAACGAAAATATATATATACCCATATATGTAAAGCATCTGGGCTAACAGTAAGCTCACAGAAGTCACTTGCTGGCAAGCTGAAGTTATACAGGCTTATGGAGTAAATAATGCGAAACGTTTAAGATATTACCTAAAAGCTGTACTTTTATAGTCCCTGAATTTCGTGGGAAACGCTAATGTTAATGTTAGAGCGATTTATATCCTTTCAACGTGAACGACGCAATTTAATCAATAATGATTTACGCAACACTTTAACCGTTGACAACGAACGAAAATTGACATTAACTTGCGTTAGACATTATTGTATATCATGAAAGTGAGGCGAGAGAGCATTATGTAAATTTTCCCGTGTCCATGTCACGTGAGATCGAATGCTTTATTCCGACGACTCCATTTATGCGTAACGCGAGGATTGTCGCATGCACGAATAAGCAGGATATCACGAGGATACATGAGATACCACTTTCCCCTGACAAGCATCCCCCGTTTGTTTAGTGTATCAGCCTATAGAAAAATATATATACGTATACATACAGTAAGTAAACATTTTATCTACGGACTGTTCATTTCTAATGAAACGTCATGGACATTATTTTACGAATTTCTTAGAAAGTATTTTCTCAAATTTTATTTCCACAGCATCCACTGAACGTCCAAATACTTTATTATGCGTCATCGACAAGAACAAGGATTGTTTTCAGAATTCTATTGAATTTTACGAAATTTGCTGGTAAGTAATGATAACAAAAAAAGAAAAAGTATGTTTAACATAGAATTCCATTTGGACGATAACATCCCTTTTTTCCTTCTGGCTGGCTTAAGGTTTACGTTGTAGCGAAGCGACAAGAACTCTTGGATCGCTACTATCGATTTTTGATTTTGAAAGGGTCATTATTGCCCTTTTCTTTTTTTGTCTTTATTTTTTGTTTTCGTTCATCTTACGTACTCAGTCATCTTGCAGGGTTAATGTCCCTTGAAAATTCCTAGATAATAGCAAAGTCTGGATGATGCTTCGTTAGTCGGTGGCTGTCATGGAGGGAGAGGAGTAGGGCGATGAGAAGATAAAAAGAGAATCAAGAAGAAAGAAGTGGAAGAGCGAGAGAAGAGTGAAGATACCATCCACTCTTCCTAGGGATTTTCTTCGACATAATTGTCCAGCCACTTCGAAGTGGTAAGATGGTTCCCCGATGTTCGTCACTAACTAATTAGACCCTTCTAAAAGTGCTAGCAACCCTTAGGCATCACGATTACAGTACTTCGTACGACTTCGTGACTACCTAGGTACTTTTTCCTAGAGACTTTTCTTCTTTCACCCGTCATTGCACCCTAGAAAAAGTACCTACAATTGCAGATCACTCAATACAAAGCCATGTGTGGTTTACTAAAAAGAAAAACATTGAATATGTAGATTGACTATATAGTATAGAGAACTAATCCACATAATAAAATATTCTATGTTTATTATCGAATGAATATCTATGAGTATTATAATAAATATGAAAAGTATTTCAAGTAAAAAAAAAAAATTCAATAACCTCATATCGTTGGTACGACGCCTGAAGTAATTCAAGAGAAATATTGAAGTGATATTAAAGAAAGTAAAGTAGAAAGGAAGAAAAGAAGAAAACAAATAGTACGCGTAAGTTACTCACACGACTATCCGACCCAGTAGTGAGGAGTATCGATCGCATAGCTATTTTTGCGCGCACCTGTTTGCATAATAATAAGAAATAAAAGCGTACCAGAGTATAGAAAAGAGAAGCCAATATCCGCCTTGCTCATTTGACTGCCTAATTTCAGCGGGAAATTTAAAAGAGCGTGTTTCCTTCGAAATATCGAGCATTGAATATCTTAGATGAAATATAAATGAAAAGTAATTTTATTTTTCACAGCCCCCTTTTTTTCCCCCTGTCTTTTTTTTTTTTTTTTTCATTTTTCCTAGGGACTTTCCCTTCTGCATGGATAATTCATTAAACAGCTATACAGACGACTAGTCGCTTTTATATGGATGAGTCAAGCGACCGTCTCTCTATGTCTCTGCGACGGACACTGCGGACAGCCTATCAACGCCAGAGAGGCAAGTGGTTATAATTAAGCACTCGGCCAATCTTGGCTCTTGGTTTGACCTCTTTTAGCAACGAGGCCTAAGAGTTTTGCCAGTCTGACATGCGGATACGAAAACCACGCAGTCCAAGCGACGCCACCTTGGCACCATTTCGACGATTAGACACGCGCCTTAAGGAACGCGAAGAGAAATGAACGGCACGCGATCGCAGTCCCCCGTTTCAATTCTTTCGAAATTGATTGTCTGCGGAATTTTTTGTTTGTTATACAATTTTCTTATCAATTTTTGTGTTATACGAAGGATTCGATTTTGAATTATAGTAATAAATGGATTTATTTGACTTTTGAAGATTATGCAATCTCTGATCTGATCTCAGAGTATACTGAGGTATTGTTGCAACAACAAAATGGACGCTACGCTCTGCTAACACTGGGTCAAACATAGTTGTTGCTCCTATTGGTTTATCGATCCATACAATATGGCGGACGACTCCTGTTTGACTATCTGACCCTGCACGAAATTATGACTTAATAATTCGTCGCATATTCTAAGGTTCTCCGACCTTTTGTAAACCTCGTTTGTCTTTCGTGAAATTAGCCGACAATGTAAACTGGTGGTTGGTGCGTATCGAAAGAGAGAGAGAGAGAGAGAGAGAGAAAATTACCTGTGTCAAAATTCAGTGCCAGGACTAAATTTGTCTTTGATATCCAAACAGGGGATTGAGGGTGGATTTATATATAGTGACGTCATTTAATTGTAAACTTTGTCACGCCTCCTAGTAGTCTACCTGGAATTATCCAGGTGGACGATAAATTCTTACAAGGTTTTCTGTGAACAACTATGTCGTCCCCTATTACACTCTCACCTCCGATGACTCACATTTATTTTTTATTACCTCCATCGATTCCAGAACGACTCTCCTCCGCTTCGCTCAGCTTCTTTTTTTTTTTTTAAGCTAATACAATTCGCATCGTCTGTCGGCTCAACCGTAATTTTCTTATCAAGCAGACTCTCCTGCGAAAGCACGACGAATTTCAGTCGGCTGATTTACATACGCACGTTTTACTGCGTCGTCGAAATTCTCTTTTACCGAATTCCACCAAAGCCTGGATCTGCTCTTTACTCATTTGTATAAATAGCATCCAATCCCACCCTCTGGTGAGACGCGAACGAAATAAGTAAAAACCAAAAAATGTTTTTCTACGTATATGACGTCATTTATATTTTTATCGGATTAAAAAACAAATAAAAGAACGTCCTCGTAATGTACGCTTGACGATCGTCAATTGTCGAATGATCGATCGATCCTTGGTCGATATTATAATCTTATCGTATGATTTCTCGATGAAATCTGTGTCCAATTGACAAAATCGATGAATCGATACGTTTTGGAGTCAAAATCTTTTTAGATAAGATATAAATACAGATTATCCTCTACAGAGCTAATCCATTATGTTTCTAAATATTGACATTCGATCATTATACCGATTCGAGTAAATATGATAATTAATAAACAACGTATAACTATAATAAATTCCCTAGATATTTTCCCTAGGCTATACAAACACTTCAAACAGACTAAGGACATTAAAGTTGATTCAGTACGTAGTACTTGCTGTGTGCTATATATATATATATATATATATATATATATATATATATATGTATCAGTCTCAACAAGATTTTCTACCCTTGGTGGAGCTTCGAGAGTACCTACTTACCTTCTAGATAGAAGGGTTGATATTACGACGGATAGATATTACAACCCCTTTGGAATCTGAAGAGGGTAGGTGGGCGTGACTTTCGATAGATACCGAACCCTTCTTTTTTTCATCCTTTAAGATATCTATTATACATACATATATATATATATATATATGAAAAAAAAAAAAAATATATATATATATACATATTAATACTTGTGTTATATCGTGCTTATCGCGCAAATCGAATGGAATGAAATTACCCCTGGTCCCAAACAACCCCTATAGAAATTCGACCTCGAATATAACTGCATGCCTTACGCATCACGTAAAGGCGTTCCTAACCTCTTGTAATAGGGTTATGATGGTATGTATAAGCACTGTAAGAGGGTGGCCCGTAGCACGTGTCACGACGTGACCGTGACACAGTCGTGTCTCCCCGTACCAGGTTTACATTGTAGCATTGACTACGTCACTGTTCGAATTCTTTTTACCATCGTATTGTCATTAATTCCGAGTGATAATGATATCGACTGATAGGTCGTTTTATTATTATTTTTTTCTTATCTACGAAGTTCTCGATAAAACGTCGAAAGAAATGGATTAAAGATTACTAAACTTGGATCGAGGTCGGAGAGGACTGTCAATGGCTAAATTCTGCAGTGACTGTAGCGCGTGTCATTTATTTAAGAGGTTTACGAATTATTCAAGAAAATCGAGAATCTATATGCTTTATTGATTCTTCTGTATCTTTTCGTAAATAGGATAATTGCCTGATCCTATTTTCCAGTATCTATAAAGATCAATGTAAATAAAAAGAAATCTTTACAAAGTACTTACCGTTATGTTACGTAATTACTTATCAATTTAAAGCGCACGGTATATCGTGACTATTTTGATACTCTGTTTTTTTTTTCACGTATATAATGTGTATGAAATTGAAACAAAAAATTATCATGCATCATTTATTGATGATTACAGTTTTTGTTTGTTTTTTTTTTTTGTTTCTGTCACGATGTTATCAGAAGGTTTATCGAAGTGACTGTACGATATTTGTCGAGTTTGAATGACGCATTTAAATCGAACAAATCTGCATAAGGTGGTCTAGAAGAATCAAATTGACATAGAGCTTTATAAAGGCACATAGGAATGCTATTGAAGTTCAGTGGGCTGAAACAATTCGAACGAATCGAGAGACGCTCAGACAGGCACATGACGGAAGTTTCATCCTTCTGTCTTCATTCATCCCTTCTTTTTCTACCCCTTCATTTTTTTCTCTTCGAACCCCCGCCACCACACCCTATTCACCCCTAACCTGTCTTATATTGAATTTATTCGATTTCCTCAATTCTAGTTCTTCGAACTATTCCAATCCCTCTACGACTTCCTTCTCTTTAAGGGTAGGAAAAAAAACAGCCCCTGTGCAACGGCCATTGCGCAGTGACGTAGAAGCGACAAAATTTATTCTGATTTAATAAGGGATGATTAGAGATAAGATTATATGATACATCCATCACTTCCTACAGGAATTACCCTTGGCAAGTATTGACAAGACTTTGCTGATAAAACGAAGGAGGAAGTGATCGAAAAAAAAAAAAAAAAAAAATTATTAAAAGGGGGTTGAAAAGCGTCAACGGCTTTTCCGAAGAGGTCTCATCCGTTCTACCCTTGCTTTGAAGTATTTTTATTCAGTCTGTGGTAATACGGAATTTCCTCCCTGTCATAGTGGCAGTCGGTGTGCCGTGTGTTTCTTGGACCGGAACGCCAATAACCGAATCAGTAGTAATGGGGTCGAGTCTGAGCCCTGTTCACCCCTTAATCTCCCCATCCTCCTAGCGTGAACTCTTGTATCTCTGACGTCATTGATAGAGAGAGAAAACCAACCCCACCATACCACCCACCACTGCTGTTAACTACGGGTCAACCGAGGTCGCTGTAATAGTAACGTGTAAGTCTGATCCTTCTCTGTTATCTTCTCTCCACCTCCCATCATGAAAAAATGTTATCACTATCCATAAATTGATAAATTACACACCAGAGGAACGCTTAAATAAGATAAAATTAAATAATTTTAATAAACATTGAAAAACGATCTATTATGAATTCTCTTATGGCATTACGGAGTGTTTGTTACGTAACACTTGTAGATGCTGCAGGTCGGATAACAAGTCAAAGGTCAATTTAAGGGATAAACGTGATCTTTTGCATCGATCAGCCCAATTCTCGATACTAATATTAATCGCTTAATGATTTATAAATATTTTCGAATTTTTGTTCTTGTTGTATTAATAAAGAAACCTTAATTTTGAAAGTAACTCTGTAACCGTGTATAATTAAGGTCGAAATTATCTAGCTGAATTGGCGAATAATTTTTATTCAATGCCAATATTCACCGTGTAACGCGAAATCTGTTAATGACTTGTTTATTTAGTCGGTGCGTTATCATTAGTTCTCATGACCGTTCTCAATCAGAACTGTACTGAAAAGTGGAAACAGCTGCACCATTGGGTATAGTAAGGTAGATTTATCGTAACGTGTCAGAGTGCACGCGACACGTCTCTTCAGGGGTAACTTAAGTGGGTCGTGTATATTACGTATGTTCATATGGACGTACGCAGTAGCAAGCATAGAATATGTAGAACAAATATAGATATACCTGTATACATGAAGTTTGTTGGTTCGTTGCGAAGCACTGATATTAAATTAAAAAAGTTTCTTCTATAAATAAGCACATTGAAACGCTGAGAATTTGTCATGTTTACTCGTGGTGGAAAATACGATAAATTTATTATCTCGTGTTTTCTGTCATTCAATTTACCGCACGAATCGTCCCTTCATTATCGGCCGTTTAATTAATTCCTATCGACAATTCGTCAAAGCTTAAATTCCTACTGTGCCTCCAATTGGGACTAGTCCGTGCTATTGGCAATCCTCGTTCTAGGTATTATTTGGTGGTTGAATGGGATGAAATGCTTAGGCACCATTCACACAGTTCGAACATCCCTTATGATATAGTCTCACGTATCTGGCGTATATACTTGGATCCTTGGTAAGAGAAACAGATTTTTTTGGTGAATCTAAATGTTTTTATTTCAAATAGATAAATATAGAATTGAGTGAGAATATTTGTCAGTCTGCTATACTAATTTAATTATACGGGGTTGATCGAAGTTCTTGATTACCGTGGTCAATATTCTAGATTCATCTTAGAAGTTGGATTGTTCTAATTCGATCATCCCCTAACGAAGGGGCGAACTGACCCTCTTAAACTTTGATTTATTCATCGAAACGTATCAGAACGATAATACCCAACTGAATTGGATGTGCAAAAAATCAAGTAAAAGGGTGGATCGAGAATCGATACAGGGGGTTGGGAAAATCGATAAGGGTTGTAATAGGTGGTATACCTACGTCATAACGACGTAGATAGATATGTGTATACACACACACACACACACACGCACTACCCTTTTGTTTCCATAGGGGTTGTCGACCTCACCTGGCGAACTTTATATAAGTGAACGTAACGTACAAGGGAGGGGATGCAGGTCAGGGGTTGTTTGTCGTCAAGATAACCATATGTATACACATTTACGTATACTTACACCAACGTATCCACAGCTTAAGGGTAGAATGCTGACACGACTTGCGGGGGTGTTTTTATTTCCAGTAGGGGAAAAGAAGGTGGTTAACTAAGGAAAACTAGGTTATTCCAGGACATCTTTCTGCAGAGACCACGAAATTTTCGATTACTATATATTTCAACCCCCGACCCCGAAACCCTATAAGGATGAAATTTTATACAGGACGTTATACCCTAATTAAGAATAATGAATATAATCAACCCCCTTTTATCCATATTTCATAATATAATTTGACAATCGTCCTCCCTCCTCTACTACCCTTAATACTTTCTATCTGAAATATTTCGATTGGCCTATTTCAGCTAATCAACCCCCGACCACGACCCTGTCCACTAAAATGCGAATGCCAACCATGGAAAATAACAGATCACGTATCGTCGGTGGGATGACGACTGACATACAAAAGGTGCCGTATCAAGTAGCACTGCTCTACAGGGACTATCATATTTGCGGTGGAGTGATAATATCATCAAGATGGGTCCTAACGGCGGCCCATTGCGTAAAACTGAACATATATTACTTGCATGTCCGTGCGGGCTCTTCGTACTCTGAATCCGGTGGGTCGATCCATAGGATCAAGAGAAGGTACATACATGAGGACTTTCACTCGACGAAATCGCAGATACCAGTGAATGACATAGCGCTGCTCCTTATACGCGATGCATTTCTTATTGATAACACAAGACGGCCTGTTAAGATCTTCTCTGGGAAGGATCAAATCGAGAGTGGCAGTTACGGATGGATATCAGGATGGGGTCGGACGAGTTACGGCGGACCTACGTCGAAGGTCTTACAGATGGTGAAAGTACCGATAGTATCCAGGGTGCAATGCGCCCGTATTTATCATCATCTTGGCAAACTGCCTCCTGGACAATTTTGTGCCGGATACGAAACAGGTGGACGTGACTCCTGTTCAGGTGATTCAGGTGGTCCATTGGTGATCGATGGGAAACTTGCTGGTATCGTTTCCTGGGGAGTTGCCTGCGGCTTGGATCAATATCCTGGGGTGTATACCGAGGTACCTGCATATTATGATTGGATAATGAGGCACGTGAAAAGATACGTATAAAGCTGGTCCATAGCTGCAGCATCCTTCTTCAACAGCTATATCGGTTGACCTAGGTTTGGAAAGATGAAGGTCACGTGACTGCGAGTGGATCTTCATGGGAAGTTTAGACTTTTAATGATTATTGTTATAATTATTGGTATGTAACTGATGCTGATCGTTGTATAATTAATAAAATCAATTGTAATTATTTTATCAACGAGGTCGATAGAGGTCGAGTGATTTACTTTTTACGTTTAATTAAATGCTCCTTCAATTTGGTCATTTCAATTACATCGAAGAATTTAATTACGTCGGATCGCTGTTCTGCTGTGTTGTGACGTCCCGAAGCTTTTCATCCCCTAATTTATTTACTTTCGGCATATCGTACGGGTATATAATGAACGTACTTTGGTATATTAGATGTATGACACTAAAAGTACAGAGACGATACAGGATCGATGTAGGGGTGAAATATTTAGTAGGGTTGTACGAAGTATATACTTCATTATCACAGGGTAGAGAACTTTGTATATTTTTATCGAGGTTGACGATCGTACTTTACGAAAGTTACCTTTCATCCCTTATAAAGAAAAATGATAGGGAGTGAATATTACCTATTTATCATAAAAACAATGATGTACGTAAATTCTTACGTATTCGTATGCACGACACAGAGGGTGAATATTGAGAGGTCTAAGGGTGTGTTTATATCCCCAATAAAAAAAAAAATCGAAAAAAACCAGATTATATTCCAGTACAATTTCTTGGTAGCTTAAAAAAAAATTCCTTTCGACATATCTCATCCCCATCAATCCCCATAGCCCAGCATTAAAGTCTCTAAAGAGACATGGAGAAATACATTGACTAAGGTATAAGGAATAATAAAAAATGATATATTAATCAACAGATATACGAGTACATATATATGGTATATATTATTTTCGTCACCCATCCGTCCCGCGACCCTTAATAATTAATATCTGAATATTTCCATTGGTCTATTTCAGCGAATCAACCCTCAGCCACGAATCTCCCATCCAATATGCGAATGGCAAACGTGAGAAGTAGCAATACTCGTATCGTCGGTGGGATGTCAGTAAACATCGAAGAAACACCATATCAAGTAGTGCTACTCCTGAAGCAACAGCCATTTTGCGGTGGTGTTATTATTTCAAGAAGATGGGTCCTTACAGCCGCACATTGCATACTGCCTCAGAATCCTGCGATCCTGATACGAGCTGGCTCTAGGATATCGACAAGCGGCGGTTCGGTTCATAGAGTTTCCAAGATATACGTCCATGAGAAATTCTATAGAACGTCAAAGCGCATACCGGTTAACGATATAGCATTGATACTGGTGCGCAATCCATTTAAAATTCACAAAAGCATAAGCCCAGTCAAACTTTTCGACGAGAGAGATTCGTTGCACGATGGCGTTTATGGGAAAGTATCAGGATGGGGTCTTACGAATGAGAAAGGATCAGCGTCGCGTTATCTATTGATAACGATGGTACCAATAATGGCTAAGAGTCATTGTAATGATAATTATAAAAATTTGGGTGGATTGATGAAAGGACAATTTTGCGCCGGATATAAGGAAGGTGGATACGACGCGTGTTCCGGTGATTCTGGTGGTCCGTTTATAGTCAATGATAAATTAGCTGGAATTGTATCCTGGGGATTAGGATGTGCTCGTCCTAAATATCCTGGCGTGTATACCGAGGTCGCTGTTTTTCGCGACTGGATAAGAAAGCATGCAGGAGTGTAAACGAGGCTTAAGGATTCGATTTTTTTTTTATTTTTTAATTTGTTCAATAAAGTCATTCGTGCTACTACGAGTATTATATGTGTATATAATGACATTACAAAGGACTTATTTATCTGACTGATTAGTTTCTGATGATTTTCGATTGGGGATGAATAGGTTACTTTTTAGTATCTAATAAAGATCGTATTGGTACATCTGATGATTCTTATGCCTGAAAAAGATTTGTGTGTGACGTCACTATAAATCCTGTTTATATCAAATGACTATTTATTTAGGTGAGAAAAGTATTCATTCGATCACACTGAAATAGATCATGATTATTAATCTACTGTAAGATGGATTTTCCTTAGACAAGGTGTTGATAACAGTACTACTATCGGTTAATATATATATTCTAACATCAAGCTGACGCAGTGTTTAATAGCGACGATTAAATATTGAATATCTTCATTGAGTCGCTATAAAAGAAGCAGAGACTTTTAAATAACGTATATTTAAAAATCCTAAATAATTAAATAAAATTGCGTACACACTTTCTGCTAAGGTAGAAAAGCCCAAAGTGATATCCCGAAGGTATTATAGATAATGATAAAATGATGGATGAGAATTCGATTAATAATCACATCATTAGTCTCCTATATAAATACAAGGGGACCAGTTGCAAGCTCGCAGAATTCTATTGAATGGCGATAGAATAAAAATGTTCAAGTACCTGGTCCTCGTCGCCCTAGTGGCTGTTGCGGCCGGTAAGTAAGAAAAAAAAAAAAGAAAAAACAAAATATCCCATGAAATTACATGTTTCATAAAATATCTTAAAAATCTGTATGTTCCATTACTTAAACCAAATTCTCATAAGGTTACTTTACGATTACAGGATCGCCGACTATCTTCCGGCTTAATCCCCTAACACCAACTGGTCGAATCATCGGCGGAAATAGTGTTGATATCGAGGAGATTCCTTACCAAGTGCAAATTCGTTTACTTGGATCCGGCTGGTGCGGTGGCAGCATCATGTCTGAAAATTGGATCATATCTGCTGCTCATTGCTTCGGGTACCCGACAAGCTGGTACGCAATCCGCGTTGGATCCACAACATCGAATACCGGTGGAACCCTTCATTACATAAGCGCACTTATCAACCACGAAGAATACCGTAGCGATGATTACGGTATCCCCTACGATGATATATCCGTCTTTAGGTTGACGGAACCTATCAGCTTCGACATAACCCGTCAACCTATTGCTTTGTTCAACACCAACGAAGAAGCCGTAGCAGGATCATACAGCGTGATCACTGGCTGGGGTCATCTTACCCAGGGTGGAAGCGCCAGTATCGTTCTCCAAAGTGTCAGCGTACCAATTGTTTCCAAGACAGAATGTAGCGAAGCCTATGGGATATGGGGTGGTATACCCTATGGACAAATCTGCGCTGGTTATCCAGAGGGTGGTAAAGACGCTTGCCAGGGTGACTCTGGTGGTCCACTTGCCGTCGATGGTCGTCTTGCTGGTATTGTTTCCTGGGGCAACGGATGTGCCCAGCCTGGATACCCTGGTGTTTATACTGAAGTCGCGTGGTACCGCAATTGGATCACCGAAAAGACCAGTATATAAGAATATTACTTTTACAATTGTTATCGGTGCACTTATTAATTTTATGTACTCCATTTTGTCTTGAATAACTGAGACCGTACTTGATGTAATTTCGTACAAAATTAATTAAATTTAACGTACCCTAACGATTTCTGCGATCATCTATTTTTCCTCTATTCAAATGTTTCTATTTCGTTACCCGTGTTGGGCTGATGTAACTTAAATCATGCTATGTATTGTAACACTCGCTCCTTGTCTTAGAGAATGATAAGGGATATCAGGGTGACGTAGACGGGTGATCTACGATCGACTCGCTCGTGAAGATTAGATTAAAAAGTCAATCTATAAATTTAAAATAGTGGTGAACGCAAAAATAACTTAAAAATTAGACTTGTACTTATTGTTAGTGTGTAGAGTATTATACTCCGCACTTCGAACATCCCGATAATCGCAGGGTCGAATCCCTCTGCTACCATTAAAAATAAATGTACCCAACAACCGCAAGTACGCAGAGGTCAATATTTTTATATTTTTATTAATTATATATATATATGTTATATGTATTATTAGATCACTTGTATATTTAATATATTATAATAAATATCGATAAACTAGTCAATTTCTTATACTTTATGACACTAGAAAAACAGTCAAATCCACCCCTGGCTACTAAACCCTGCCAAGTACTACAGAACAGCATCACATCCCTGTCAAACGACGTCTTCTCGATGTCTTAAAGTTACGACATATTTTCAGAATGTTAGAAACCAATTGAAGACGTCCAAATGTCTTTTTTAACACGTCTTCGTGCTAAAAGAGATATCAGGAACGTAACAATGTCACGTTTAACGATATAATATTAATGTGCACATCACGTTTTGATTAACTATTATATCTTCGAGTGTGATATTTTAACATAGCAAACAGTACAATTATTATAGACCGTATTCTGGCTCGATAATGATAAAGTGTTTCATAAGAATTTTACGAATAGTTTCACAACTTTTCTTGCATATAAATACCACAAAACGTTCACAGATTCCTACAGTTCTGTTGATGTGCAATAGAATCAAAATGTGGAGATACCTGGTGCTCGTCGCCCTCGTGGCTGTAGCATTTGGTAAGTAAAAATAGACAGTCGCGTGAAATTACTTGTTTCTTAGAAAATATCAATGATCTATAAATCGCGATACTCCAACTATATTCTCATAACGAACTTTACGGTTACAGAATCAACTATAACCGGCGTCCAGGCAGAAGACCCGATCGACCTAAGTCCAATCGTCAGTGAATTAGATGCCACCATAGAGCAATATTCTTATCACGTAGCTTTAATTATTAACGGAAATTTTGAGTGCGGTGGTATCATCATCTCCAACGAATGGCTACTTACTGCTGCTCATTGCGCCTTGAACGCATCCTTTGAGTACAAAGCCCGCCTCGGATCCACCTTCAGAGACTTTGGTGGAACCGTCTACTCTATTGACACCGTTATTGCCCACAAGGATTACAGGCAGATGGACCCAGATCTGGAAACCACCATTAACGATATCGCCGCCCTCAAGGTCTCCACTCCCATCACCTTCGACAGCACCCGTCAACCTATTCCTCTGTTCGACGCTAATGAAGTAGCCGAACCAGGAGTAAACGCCGTCACTAGTGGCTGGGGTATCCTTCTCGAGAATAATGCGTCCTTGCCAGAAACTCTCAAGGCTGTCATCTTACCCATCATCTCCAAGGCCAACTGTACTGTGTATTACGAGAATTACAGCAGAATCCCCGAAGGAGAGATCTGCGCGGGTTATCCAGACAGCGGCAAAGACAGGTGCAATGGTGAATCCGGTGGCGCACTTGCTATTTCCGGCCGGCTTGCTGGTATCGTCATATGGGGAAACGGATGTGCCCGGCTTGGATACCCTGGTGTCTATACTGAAGTCGCCCGGTACCGGGATTGGATCAAAGAGCACACCGGTGTCTGAGGATATTTCCTTTATAACTGCCGTCGCTATGATTACCGGACTTAATGTACTCCAATTTTATCTTTTCTTATCTGTGCAATACTTTATGTATCTATAACCTTCTTTATTTGCCTATTGAAATCTTTCTATGTCGATATATAAAGTGTTACAGATTTTCTCTGGGAATAAATTAAAGCTGACAATAATTAAATATTACACGATTATCTATAAATTATACCTGACTTATCTTAACAACTTTAAAGCTGATATTTTATGATTAAGCGAAATATTGCACAATTAATCTGCAGCTACTGGTAACAACTGGCCAAGTGGTAAATTGTCTAGATTTTCTACTAATTAGATATTTGGTTGAAATTATCATTAAAATCATTGCAAATTTTATTATAATTTTTTTTTGTTTCTCCTCAATCTCTTGGATAATGTAGATTATTTTTATTTTACTTTATTTACGTTCTTTCACGATATAATCTAATTGATAAGTCCCCTAAATCCCACACACTTATCGTAAACTGATTATGGCGCTTCTGTCAGTTTCCGAATAAACTTTTAACCCTGTATTTTTCTTATCGACTAAATGAAAAAAAATTCGACTCTACTGTAAAAATGTCAATATTATGTGTTGGAAGATATTGTCGTAGTTGTACTAATAGCATATATATCTTTATATATGTATTGTACTTATATACATATTTGATAATCAGTTAAACGACATTCTTTGCTGCTCCTATTGGACTCGAAAGTACCCATACTTGATAGAGGCGTAAATAAGATCGTGGCCGGAAAGAAAAGGCTGCGCTGACTGTCCCCAAGTATCCAGATAAGAAAGATCATTAACGGCACATAATATTAAGCCAAGTGTGCGATGTTACCGTGTGGTGAGTAGGCTGCAACGGAACAATGCTAAGTCCTTGTGTAGTTAAAAAATCCTTGAGGTGAGCAGAGTCTTATGTATCAGATTGCAGATCAGCATTGAAGTCCCCAAAACCGCAAGAGAACATGTACTGCGGCATAAGTACTAGGCATGTCATTACAGGCAACACGCAATAATAAGGACTCATCCGCGAGCGAGAGGCCTCCAGAGGGTCTAACAGCAATTTTGTCTTCCACTTTTTTTATTCTGTCCGACTGAGCCGCAGTCTCTTTAATAAGGACATCTACATCTTTCCTAACAACCGTGACAGAGCCTTTAACTAGTAGTATATCCTTCTTGAAGTGTTCGTTGTCAGACAGTAAGGCGTCGAATTAATGTACTACAATTTTGTTTTTTTGATCTATACAATATTTTATTCAAACAATAAAATTAAATATGTCTTGCAAATACTGATGATCGACTTCTCTTTTGTCCGTTGTCATGTTCACATTACGTAGCTTTTTATCAAAATCCAGTCTGGGGTGTGGGAACAGGTGCGGCAATCATTAATATGCTTTATTAACGCTTTTATATGATCATCAATCAAATATACTCGAAACAGGTGTTGTGAAAGAATTTTTTAATACGAAGTACCTATCTAGCCTGGAAATACGGAGTTTGGGGGCCAATGTTCATTAGAACTACTTTTGTCGTTTTCAGATAGGGAAACGTGCTTAACAATTTTTTAAAACTATTTCGATTTTAAAGATTGTAATACAATCGAAAAGATAGTAAAACCTTATGAAAAAGCCTCGCACGATTAATATTTCATATTTCCCTAAAACAGAGGAAACAATAAATTTTTTGCGTTTTTTACATTTCCCATTTCTATTGTTTAGTAACTGCGAATGTCAAAAGAGTTTTTATAGTTTTACCGTAACTTCCTCATTGTTTTTTATATTCTTAAATTTCTTCAAATTGTTCATATTGATACCACATTTTCAAAAAGAGAGATTGAGGACACAATTGTGTAACAGACAAAACACACAACGTGTTCAACTCACAAGTGTTTCGTTATCTCCTTGCCAGGCATAAGACTAAAACGAAATTATAAATAAAAAATACATTTTTTCGTCATCAGACTTTATTATTAAAGAAAAAATAATTTTGAAAATCTTTCAACATAAACATCCAACTAGAATTTTTCGTATGATCTTAATCTGTAACAGATCGGACATGTCTAATTTGCTTCCCAGGTCCTGATCAGGTTGCTTGATCAGAACTGATCAGAACTGATCATCAGAATTCAAGCTGCATCACCACTACAGGGTGAAAATCCATAGATAAAGTTAATTTTTACAGTATTTCATCTTGTTACTCTATACAGTGTTCAAATATACCCAGATATTGTCAGTACAATATAGAATAACCTCAAGTAGAATTGCACAAGGTATCGTACAGTGTAAAACATCACTAACAGTAATATATCAGGAATATAACAATGTCACGCTTAACGATATAATATTAATGTGCACAACACGTTTTTATTAATTATTAGATCTTACAGTGTGCTTCAGGACACTGAAGCACACTGCAACCAGCAGTACATTGCAGTGCATTTATATCATTGCAAACGTGCAACTATTATACACCGTTTGCTGGCTCGATAATGACAAAATGTATTATCAATATTTCACAAATAGTTTCACAACTTTTCTTGCAAATAAATACAGCGAAACGTTCACAGTTTGTCATAATTCTACTGAACGGCAATAGAATCAAAATGTGGAGATACCTGGTGCTCGTGGCTGTAGCGTTCGGTAAGTAAAAATAGACTGTCGCATGAAATTACTTGTTTCCTAGAAAATATCAAAGATCTATAGATCACGATACACCAACTATATTCTCATAACGAACTTTACGGTTACAGAATCAACTATAACCGGCGTCCAGGCACAAGACCCATTCGACCCAAGTTTAATCGTCGGCGGATCAGATGCCACCATAGAGCATTATCCTTACCAGGCGGCTTTACTTATTAATGGATCCCTTACGTGCGGTGCTAGCATCATCTCCAACGAATGGCTCCTCACTGCTGCACACTGCGTCGCGAACACATCCAGAGTGTACACTGTCCGTCTCGGATCCAGCTTCGTAAACTCTGGTGGAACCGTTTACTCCATTGGCGCCATTACCGTCCACGAGGATTATGAACTAACTAGCATTAGGATTCCTTTAAACGATATCGCCGCCCTCAAGGTCGCCACTCCGATCGTCTTCGACGAGACTCGTCATCCTATTCCTTTGTTCAACGCCCACGAAAAAGCTGTACCAGGAATAGACGGGGTCATCACCGGCTGGGGTAAACTTCTCGAGAATAGTGCTAACATATCAAACGTTCTCCAAGCTGCCATTGTACCCGTTGTCTCCAAAGTCGAGTGTAATACGTCTTTCGCACAATACGGCGGCATCCCCGATGGACAAATCTGCGCCGGTTACCCAGAGGGTGGTACAAGCACCTGCAATGGTGACTCCGGTGGCCCACTTGCTATCTCCGGCCGTCTTGCTGGTATTACTTCCTGGAGTGTGGGATGTGCCGAGCCTGAATACCCTACTGTCTATACGGAAATCGCCTCGTACAGACGTTGGATCAAAAAGAACACCGGTGTCTGAGGCTAAAAAAGGCTTTTTCACGTTTTTTTAAGTTTTCCAGTTTCACTTTTGCGATACTGTATGCGTTAGTCAAAATTTTTGCAGTTACACCATAAATCTTCGCATTGCTTTATATATTTTTAAATTTTTTCAGATTTTTCTTATTGATATTCTCGGATATAGAGGCGGGGGACGTAAGCATTTGATAGATAAAACAGGCATCGTATTGAACTCCCAAGTGTTTTGTTATCTTCTCTCTGTATGTAATATTAAAAATAAATAAAAATTACAAGATACATTGTTTTCGTCGTCAGGCTTTACTATTGGGAAAAACGTCTTTGAAAATCAATCAACGTGTAGATACACACGCGCTTGACTATTTCGAAGACTCGGCTCAGTGGATTTCACTGTATAACACTGTCTCTTGTTACATTATCATCTTAACCCTTTCGCTACTACGGGCGACTATAGTCGCTTTTCATAAAAAGCAATTAACATACGACAGGCGATTTCAGCTGGAGTACCGCGGCGGAGAACCCGCCCGTACCGAAAGGATTAAATGAAATAGTTCAGTGAATATTTAAGGCACCAAAGAATGTTTATTAAGTGAATGAGCGAATGTGTTTGTTGCCCGTTAGTACATCTTATCATTTTGATTGACTGATCAAGATTAGGTGAAAAGAAATATGAAATATATCAAATAGCAACATTGTATTGAGAAACGAAAGAAATTTGGGGCCCGCAGTAAGATGTACTGGATAAATACTAAATTTTCTATTTACTATTATCTACTAGGAATAAAATATATTTAAAAATTTCATTTCTCTCCTTCCCACCATACATGTCCGATGAACGGATTAATGTAATTCTTAGTATAAAATAAAAATAATTACATTTTTTCCCCATACGTCGTAATTTCAAATGTCGTATATTCGTCCAATCGTTTTCAACGAAATTTTACGTAACACTATATTTGATTTACTAACCTAATTTTACGAATCCCTGATTGTTACTGGTAATGGTATTCAAAGACACCTAGATATTGTCGATACAATATAGAATAACCTCAAGTAGAATTGCACAAGGTATCATACAGACTAAAAAATAACGAATAGTAATATATCAGGAATATAACAAAATCACGCTTAACGATATAATATTAATGTGCACATCACGTTTTGATTAATTATTAGATCTTACAGTGTGCTGTTCCATCATTGCAAACGTGCAAATATTATACACCGTTTGCTGGCTCGATAATAACAAAATGTATTATCAATATTTCACAAATAGTTTCACAACTTCTCTCGCAAATAAATACAGCGAAACGTTCACAGCTGCTCATACTTCAATTGAACAGCAACAGCATCAAAATGTGCGGTTACCAGGTGTTCGTCGCCCTCGTGGCTGTAGCGTTCGGTAAGTAAAAATAGACTGTCGCGTGAAATTACTTGTTTCCTAGAAAATATCAAAGATCTATAGATCACGATACTCCATCTATATTCTCATAACGGACTTTACGGTTACAGAATCAACTATAACCGGCGTCCAGGCACAAGACCCGTTCAGCCCAAGTTTAATCGTCGGCGGAACAGATGCCACCATAGTGCAATATCCTTACACGGTGAATTTACTTATTAACGGAGTCCACGGGTGCGGTGGTAGCATCATCTCCGACGAATGGCTTCTCACTGGTGCTCACTGCGTTCTGAATACATCCGATGTGTACACCGTCCGTCTCGGATCCACCTTCAAAGAGTCTGGTGGAACAGTCTACACCCTTGATAACATTATCATCCACGAGAATTATCAGGAGGATAAACTTGGCATCCCCACAAACGATATTGCTGCCCTCAAGGTGTCCACTCCCATCATCTTCGACCAGACTCGTCAATCTATTCCTATGTTCAACCTCGACGAAGAAGCTGTACCAGGAGTGGACGCAGTCATCACCGGCTGGGGTACACTTTCCCAGAATAGTAGTGTGGACTCATCCGTCCTCCAGGTTGTTACCGTACCCATCGTCTCCAAAGCCGAGTGTAACACGTCTTACGCAGAATCTGGCGGCATCCCCGTTGGACAGATCTGCGCCGGTTATCCAGAAGGTGGCAAAGACGCCTGCAATGATGACTCCGGTGGTCCACTTGCTATCTCCGGCCGTCTTGCTGGTATTGTTTCCTGGGGTAACGGATGTGGCATACCAGGATGTCCTGGTGTCTATACTGAGATTGCCTCGTACCGGGATTGGATCAAACAGAACACTGGTGTCTGAGGATATTTCCCTTACAACTGTCGTCGCTATGATTACCGGATTGAATGTACTGCAATTTTGTCTTTTTGATCTATACAATATTTTATTCAAACAATAAAATTAAATATCCCCTGCAAATACTGATGATCGACTTCTCTTTCATCCATTGTCATGTTCACATTACGCAATTTGTTATCAAAATCTAGTCTGGGGTGTTGGAACAACTGGGACAATCACTATTAGCCCTATTGACACTTGAATCGGTGTTACGAAATAATGTTTTAACTAGCTTTTTCGCATTTTTCACGTATTCCACGTCCATTTTTCCGAAACTGCATACGTTAGTACATTTTTTTACCATAACCTTCGACATTTTTTTAAATATTGTAAAATTTTTCCTATCGATGTTCTCGATGGTAGAGGTGGGGGACAGAAACATGTGACTGATAAAACAGAACTCACAAGTGTTTCGTTATCTCGTTTCGGTAGGGAATAGTAGAAATACGTCCAAATTATAAGAGACACTTTTTTCCTCGTCAGACTTCACTCATTTCGGTTGGAAATAGTAGAAATACGTCCAAATTATAAGAGATACTTTTTTTCCTCGTCAGACTTCGCTATTAGGAAAAACGTCTGAAAATCCATCCACGTGTACTAGCCCGCTTGACTATTTCGAAGACTCGGCTTACTAGCTCTCAGTACAAAACCTTGTTTTTTTTTTTACGGTGTCATTTCAAGTGGTTTGAAATAATTTAGTGAGCATTCAAGGTACCAAATACTATTTATTAAGTGAAAGTGAGTTGCCCGTTAAGGCATCTTATTATTTTGATAGACTAATCGAAACTACTTCAATGTGAATCGAACATACCGAATAACGACACGGTATCGAGATACGAAGTAATATCCCACTGAGCCATGATTTACACCAGTGCACGTGTTTTCTCAAAAATATTGCCCGATAGAGAAAAAATATGTTGCAGAATTTCATTTTATTCTTTCGTGAGGTATTAATAACCATCTTTTCGATTCCACTGCAATTTATGTCCCACCATACATGTTCGATGAACAGATTAATGTATTTCTTATTATAGAGTAAAAATAATTGTGTTTTGTCCATAAAATACGTTGTACGTGACAGATTAAAATTTTGGATTTTCATTAAACCATTTTCTATGAAGTTTTATGTAATACTATTGTATAGTAGTTGAACATCTAACCTTGTTAGTCCCTGATTAGTTGAACTCTTGACAGTGTTCGAATTTACCTAGATATTCTCGGTACAGTGTAGAATAACCTGAGGGTAGAATTGCAGAAGTTATTATTCAGAGTAAAAAATAAGTAACATTAATATATGAGGACTATAAAAATGTCACACATAACGATATAATATTAATATGCAAATGACATTTTGATAAACTATGATATTTTACAGTGTCACGTTTTAACATGACGAACTTGCACTTATTACATACCCTTTGCTGGCTCAGTAACGATCAAATGTTGAATAAGAATTTCACAAATAGTTTCTCAACTTTTCTCGTATCTAAATAAAACAAAACGTTTACAGCTTCCTATAATTATAGCGAACAATAATAGAATCAAAATGTGGAGATACCTGGTGCTCGTGGCTGTAGCGTTCGGTAAGTAAAAATAGACTGTCGCGTGAAATTACTTGTTTCCTAGAGAATATCAAAGATCTATAGATCACGATACTCCAACTATATTCTCATAACGAACTATACGATTACAGAATCGACTATGACCGGCGCCCAGATAGAAGACCCGCTGGAATCTCCTTTCATCGTCGGCGGATCAGATGCCACCATAGAGGATTATCCTTATCAGGTCGGTTTACTTATTAATGGAGCCCTTGGATGCGGTGCTAGCATCATCTCCGACGAATGGCTCCTCACTGCTGCTCACTGCGTCGCGAACACATCCAGAGTGTACACCGCCCGTGTCGGATCCAGCTTCGTAGACTCTGGTGGAACCGTTTACTCCATTGGCGCCATTACCGTTCACGAGGATTATGAATTAAATAGCGCTGGGATTCCTTTAAACGATATCGCTGCCCTCAAAGTCGCCACTCCGATCGTCTTCGACGAGACTCGTCAACCTATTCCTTTGTTCGACGCCGACGAAGAAGCTGTACCAGGAATAGACGGGATCATCACCGGCTGGGGTAAACTTCTCGAGAATAGTACTGTCCCATCAACCGTTCTCCAAGTTGCCATTGTACCCGTTGTCTCCAAAGTCGAGTGTAATACGTCTTACGCACGATACGGCGGCATCCCCGATGGACAAATCTGCGCCGGTTACCCAGAGGGTGGTACAAACACCTGCAATGGGGATTCCGGTGGCCCACTTGCTATCTCTGACCGTCTTGCTGGTATTATTTCCTGGAGTTTAGGATGTGCCCGTGCCGGCTTCCCTACTGTCCATACTGAAATCGCCTCGTACAGACGTTGGATCAAAAGGAATACCGCTGTCTGAGGATATTTCCTTTATAACTGTCGTCGCTATGGGTACCGGATTTAATGTACTGTAATTTTTCCGTTTTGAAATGTATAATATTTCATTAAAATAATGCAACACCATATATCTTGTTAATATTCATGATGGTCAATCAAATACACTTGGAACAGGTGTAACGAAACAGTGTTTTTACTTGAATTAGCTACCTAGCGTAGAAACACGGAGTTTGGGAATTTATTTTTTAGGGAAATGAGCTTCTCAATATTGTATAACTATGTACGGTTTAGTAAGATCTGTCTGTGACACATTCATATAATAAACAAGGATGGGGCGAAAATCATGGTGCAATCAAAACCATGATAAAACCCCATGGAAAGGCCGGTCAAGTGCGACTTGCCTTTCGTGTTATTACTATTCTACCCTCCCCTAAAACGGGCCCAAAAAATGGTTTTTCAAGTCTTCCAGTTCCACATTTGCGAAACTGCATGCGTTAGTAAATTTTTTATAGTTTTACCATAAATCTTCCCATATTTATAAATTTTTTCAGATTTTTCTTATTGATATTCTTGGATATAGATGCGGAGGACACAAGCATTTGATAGATAAAGCAGCCATCGTATTGAACTCACCAGTGTTTCGTTATCTCCTTTCGGAACATAAGGGTAAAAATAAATTGAAATTAAAAAATACATTTTTTTGTCATCAGACTTCATTATTGAAAACCAATAATTTCGAAAATCTGTCGACATGAACACGCAACTAGAATTATTCGTATGATCCTAATCTGTAATAGATTGGACATGCCTAATTTGCTTCCCAAGGAGCCCCTTGTTTAATGTCTCATCTATTTTTCATTGAGATCATCGAAATTCAAGCTGCATCACCACGTCAAGGTGAAAACCCATAGATAGTTAATTTTTTCAGCATTTCATCTTATTACTCTTTACAGTGTTCAAATATACCTAGATATTGTCAGTACAATATAAAATAACCTCAAGTAGAATTTCACAAGGTATCATACAGGGTAGAAAATAACTAACAGTAATATATTACGAATGTAACAATGTCACGCTAAACGATATAATATTAATGTGCACATCACGTTTTGATTAATTATTAGATCTTACAGTGTGCTGTTATATCAAACGTGCAACTATTATACACCGTTTGCTGGATCGATAATGACAAAATGTATTATCAATATTTTAGAAATAGTTTCACAACTTTTCTCGCAAATAAATACAGCGAAACGTTCAGAGTTTGTCATAATTCTACTGAACAGCAATAGAATCAAAATGTGGAGATACCTGGTGCTCGTGGCTGTAGCGTTCGGTAAGTAAAAATAGACTGTCGCATGAAATTACTTGTTTCCTAGAAAATATCAAAGATCTATAGATCACGATACACCAACTATATTCTCATAACGAACTTTACGGTTACAGAATCAACTATAACCGGCGTCCAGTCACAAGACCCATTCGGCCCAAGTTTAATCGTCGGCGGATCAGATGCCACCATAGAGCAATATCCTTACCAGGCGGCTTTACTTATTGATGGAACCCTTACATGCGATGCTAGCATCATCTCCGACGAATGGCTCCTCACTGCTGGTCACTGCGTCGCGAACACATCCGAAGTGTACAACGCCCGTCTCGGATCCAGCTTCGTAAACTCTAGTGGAACCGTTTACTCCATTGGCGCCATTACCGTCCACGAGGATTATGAATTAACTAGCGTTAACATTCCTTTAAACGATATCGCCGCCGTCAGGGTCACCACTCCGATCCACTTCGACGAGACTCGTCAACCTATTCCTTTGTTCAACGCCCACGAAAAAGCTGCACCAGGAATGGACGAGGTCATCACCGGCTGGGGTAAACTTCTCGAGAATAGTACTGACATATCAAACGTTCTCCAAGCTGCCATTATACCCGTTGTCTCCAAAGTCGAGTGTAATACGTCTTTCGCACAATACGGCGGCATCCCCGATGGACAAATCCGCGCCGGTTACTCAGAGGGTGGTATAAACACCTGCAATGGAGATTCCGGTGGCCCACTTGCTATCTCCGGCCGTCTTGCTGGTATTACTTCCTGGACTGTGGGATGTGCCGAGCCTGGATACCCTGGTGTCTATACTGAAGTCGCCTGGTACCGGGATTGGATCAAAAAGAACACCGGTGTCTGATGATATTTCCTTTATAACTGCTCTCGCTATGATTATCTGACTTAATGTATTCCAATTTTGTTTTTTCTAATCTGTACAATACTTTATATATCTGTAAACTTCCGTTCTTTGTCTACCGAAATCCTTTTATTTCGTTATATAAAATGTTACACATTTTTTCTGGTAATAAACTGAAGATGGTAATAATTAAATATTACACAATCATCATCGACTTATACTTGACTTATCTTGGATAACCGTAAAGCTAATATTCTACGACTTAGCAGAATATTGCATAGGTAATACCGATAAGAATTGATCGAGTGATAAGTGATCTAGATTTTGAATTAATTAAATATTTCATTCAGATTATCATCAACATCATTGGGAATTTCATTTTAATTTTTTTATTTTTTCTGTATCTCTCTGATAATCTAGAATATGTTTATTATACTTCATTGACGTTCTTCCACGTTGTAATTTAATCTTCCAATGTAATAAATCCCATAAAGCCCCCACATATTTATCGTAAACTGATTATAGCACTTTTCTCAGTTTTACGGAAAGCTGACATCCCTATATTTTTCTTATGACACTAACGAAAAAAAAATATTATGTAACGCTGGCACTTGTCGCAGTTGTACTGACATATACGTATTTGATAGTCGGTTAAGCGTCTTTCTTTATTCCTGGTATTTGACATATTTAACAAAGAGCACCAACACACTCATAGTATTATCAAAATTCACTCAAAGATTAGAACTGCTGTTTCAATAAAACAATGAATAAGAAGAATAATAATTGGCTATCGTCAATAAATAAATGTTATTGTTAATAGTAATCAATCATTTATGCCGAGATTTAATTCTACATAATCCCCAGTATCTATGACACTTTGTATCCGCAACATCTAATCACGAGAAAAGCTAAACATGATTTGCACGTATCGAGTGACGTTATCGCAGCACACAAATTTAATGGATGATCATTGAATTGATTTATCAAGATTTCAATTTGTATAAATACCGTGAGTTTTGCCTACACAAGACAAGTATCTCTTCTAAATCCAAAAAGCGAAGATGATCAAGTTCTTGGCACTTACAGCCCTCTTGGCGTTGGCTTCGGGTGAGTAAAACAAAAGTTATTCAAAGGTCCAACAAAAAAATCTTCACATAAAAACCTGCACTCTTATTAAATACGTCTTTCAAGCAATCAAACACAATGATTTATTGACACATGTCTCTTGTAATTCTCCATAGCCGAATCCAACAATCTTCTCAGGGAAAACCACCCCCTGAG
>JARPRG010000230.1:37935-60094 GCA_031001745.1 Hartigia nigra
TCGAATTGCGTGATTCTTAAATTCATGCAAACTTATCCATTACGTATAAGTATTTACTAGTTTTTTAACCTTGTCTAACTTTATTTCTCGGAATTCTTTAAGTCCTTGGACGCAACTTGTTTTTATAACCGAGAGTTACTTAGCAACGGTTCACGGGAATTTCAAGGATCTGTTCCTTAAGCCAAGACACTTTATTCTCGACATTGCCAAAGAGCTGTGCTAGAGCAGTACTGATAATACTTGATAAAATAGTAAAACTTGGAAAAAAAAATATTTAAAACAATATAAGTATTATTACTTTATTATACGAATTTCTTGTACTTATTTGATATGGGTTTAAATAGCAAAAACATATTGCTATAACCTCATACGTTACAAATGAAGCGTACGTTTAATTAAATCTTAATGAATGAGCCATGATTGGCTTGTAAATCATTGTCGAGGACTTTAGTATCTTCGTAAACACCTAATCTGGCAGTTAGTTAACGTTACCGCGGACCCAAACTGTCTCACGAGAAAAATTTGCAGGCCAAAAGTCAGCTGGTCGCGCACAACTCCCAACCGTACATAAAACTTGTGGGCTGCAGATAGCAGAACGTCTGGGAGACGTAATTCCTGGTTAATGACGTTTTACATTCATTGTATTTCTTATCAGTGGTATACGTTTGATGTTATCAATATAAAATAATTCGCGACGTGCTATCGTAAAGCAGATAATGATTGATGATAAAGTTATCATTGATTGCAAGACGGTGTATCCAACATGGACAGGTATATGGGTAGTACCCAGTATATAAATAACTGTACCCAGTATCATCTACTCTATATTAGGTAAAATTTTTTAATATTTAAGGAATCGATGCACTAGATGAGATGTTTGAGATGATAAAGTATTTTTCAAATCGAGTTATATCCGTAACGGAAATGGACTGCATATTGGAATTTATCAGCCGCCCGGACAAATGCATTGATCGCTATTGAATTTATTTCAGGTAAGCTTCTCGATTTATATTTTCATTCTCAATCTCTCTAGATTTAATTGAAATATGGATACCTGGAATGAATTTTATAAAAAGGGAGAATTAGATGATTTTATTATATATAAATATTATCATAATGCGTATCAATAATTTTTACTCTTTCTCTCACTCTCTTCTATTCTTCCGGTTGCATTACACCAATTTTATTGACAAATTTGATTAATTGACGTCCATGAATTGCCAATTAATACGACTCTGGTATGATCTTGTGTCTCCGAGCTGTACCTATATTGACATGTAATCATCATCCGTCATAAAAATACGTCAATATTCATTGACGGTGTCACTATTAGTCATAGATATTACGAGATATTCATACTAGTATGCTATTCCCAAAAATATGCGGAGAATTAAAAAAAAAAAAAAAACAACATTAATTCTTTATATAAATAAATATTTCGTATAATCGTAGCATTGACATTCTTGGAGATATCTCCAATATCTAAATCTTCTTCATGATAACATTATGAAATCTACGATAACAACGATAGTATCGGTGTCGATACTTTAAGGTATTTCCTTGCGAATAGCCTGAAGGATTCGCTAGCAAAGTTACCAACTATCGATTTTGGATTGTTGCCAACTGTGGAATCCCCAACGCTTTCCTTTTTCGCGCATTGTGCAAGTGTTTGGTAAGGTCAACGATTCCTGTATAAAGCATTGTTCGCCATGAACCTTAGGGTGATACTTTGAAAGGAGCGACAGGCCATTTTCACGAGAGGCAAAATCGCAGAGACATAATTACGCGTGCTTAACCTGTCACGTATATTAGAGAAGCCGATTCGTATAGACAATTTCTTATCAATCATCGACATTACTTGGCACGGAAATTCAGGACACATACTATTATTTATTAGACATCATCAATATCTCTAGGGATTTAGGCATCAACGTTTAAGTGACGAACGAGTGGATAAACATAAACCCTAGAATGTCCATAGTATATAAGCAGCGAAGTTCTTCGAGGTTAGATAGTCCAATCGTTAACTAGAAACTATGCACAAGTACCTGATACTGAGTGCGTTACTAGCACTGTTCGCTGTAGCGATAGGTAAGTTAATAATTAATTGAAAATATTCTTCAAAAACAGATTACCAAAACATAACAAACAAACAAAAATAAATAAAACTTACATTTTCTTCCCGACAGCTGAAGCAACACCCGCAAATGTCAATGCACGGTTGTTCGACAGCAAAAGGAGTCTATCCAACAAAATACTAACCCGACAAAACGTGGAAATCGAAGAAGTGCCCTATCAAATTGCAATAGAATTGTTCACCTTTTCACATTGCGGTGGCTCCTTAATATCAGAGGATTGGGTACTGTCAGTCGCTCAGTGTTTTCAATTCCCGTTAACCTGGTATACAATACGCGCAGGATCATCGTCTTATCAGAGTGCAGGATCGACTCACTTAATAACGGAACGATTCCTTCACGAAGATTACAGTATAAATCAAGATTTGGTGACTTCTAACGACATTGCACTTCTTCGTGTGAACTCGCCCTTCAGATTCGAGAGAACGAGACAACCAATAGCGCTGTTCAATGACGGAGAAATTGTTAACCCCGGTGAGATATCCGTGATAACTGGATGGGGTGTTACAGCTGTCAGTAGCAGTTTACAAATTGCCAATGTGTCAATTGTCTCAAGAGAAGTTTGTGACAATGCGCATATCGACTTGGGCGGTATTTCTCAAGAGCAGATGATCTGTGCTGCTTATAACGAAGGTAATGCGGCTACCTGCATTACCGACCCGGGTGCACCTCTTGTTATACATGGTCGTCTAGCTGGTTTATATTCCTGGGGCAACGGTTGTACGCCTGAAACACCTGGGGTTTACACCGAGGTCGCCTTCTACAGGGATTGGATCAGAGATCGTATTGGATTTTAAATGACCTCTATTCATCGGTGATTCAGTGTGAAGGATCCTCCTTCATCAAATCTTCTTTTACTTGATTATAATGCGAATCAGTATACGTAGTAGCGTGCGAAGTTTTGTGTTCTGTACTCTAGTCTCTTTGAACAGTTAAGGATTTCTTCACGAGTAACAGGAATCGCACGACAGAATGGAGAACTTACATTATGCCTTATATATATATATATAAAAAAAAGAAGATATTCTCCGTGCAAGTAGAGAAAAACGTACGTTGTATACTGTGTAAGTATTTCACGTAAAATATTGTACTCGTACAAGATATGACAATACACTTTTTTATTATTACATTGGTATAAGAAACTTCAGTCATTGACAAATACCCGATCAATTATTCTTTCTGAATTAATCGATTCTCTGACAATACTAATTAAGAAACTGTAATTTCAAAGAAAAAAAAATGTCAATCTTTCGTATCAACTTATCAGTAAAATATTAATAACAAAGCCACTTGTTAATCGCAACGGATCTCGAATGTTTATCATACATGGATTTACTATCCATCTATCATCAATGACCAAAATTCTTCGAAGATCAGAGTAATATCTTTAACACACAGGCGACGTCAGCAAATTATCTATATACTTTTCACCATGTATGATATTCATGCTCTACTTTTTCTCCAACAACTTTTTCTTCGTATATGACAAGTACCTTTAATGGAATGATATCGCGGCCAATAGAGCAGCAACCATTATTGCGTGAACCACGTGTTTACGTATATCAAGATTACAGTTAGTAGGTTGCTATCACCTATAAATATATAATATATATACACACACACACAACCCACACTATCGTTGACGTTCTTATGGATTTCTTTGTACACAAATATCGATCAATATCTATTCCAAACGGAATCGTCAATTACACGCAATTTCAGTACGTGTCCCAATATTAGTTATTTGCATAGATAATATAATATATATAACATATAGTTATCCATACGGCTATCTGACACCCAAATACATAACCCCTTTAACCATCACTATATTCTATGATGAAGTTCTCCACTTAATCGTTTGTTATACGTAATTAGGGAAAATATTAGAGATATTAATTATAATAAATATATAAGTTTATTAAGACGAAATGCATTACCTAAAGTTAGCAGGTTGTCTATCTGATTTCTATTAATAGAACCTCTGTCAGGTTATGCATTTCTACTGAATAACACTTTATATATATACCAAAGTAGTTGGCATATATATATATATATAGGCTTTAGTAAACGATGAAATAAACACAGCAATTTTCCAGAGCGATAAAATGGAAACCACCCAGAGCTTTCAGGAGTTTTCTGATTGGCTTTATTTATTTTCTTTAAGTATGAAGTTTTACCCGATAAATTAGCCTGCACTGGAAAATCTCACTAGTATTTTCCTTCCGTACCTCCACACAGGTACCAGAAAACTAACGACCATAGTGAAAATTTCTCTCTACATTCTCTTTGTTCCTTTTTTCATCTCTAGTTATGTCTTTTTCTCCTCTTTGTCAGTAATTTTAAATTACAAAATTGCAACGTATACTATCTCTCTCTCTCACTCTCGCTGCACTACGTGAACCTCCTGATCACGTCGATTAACCAGGAGCACGTTTTGAGCCTGCAAAACCTGCTCTTTGTGCTCTCGATCGATTCTTGTCTATATACGTACTGTATCCAATGTGAATCGTGCCAAATGCTAGTGGAAAGACTCGCCTATGACTGCGTACGCATAAAGAATGAAAAGCTTTTACCACATTTCCCGGAATAACACTCCAAGAATTTCCCGCGTCTGTATGTATATGATAGTGTATGTAAATAAAAGCAATGGAAGCTTGAAAATGGGTTTTCATGAGACTGTTTATTGCTGGTAAAGAAAGAGAGAAAGAGAGATAAAAGAAATTACGGCTCAACTTGAGTGATCCATTTTATTTTGTTATTTCTAAAATTACCAAGCATATCGATTAAGAGTTCAATTAAAAAAAAAAAAAAAAAAAAATTCGAATCGATATACTTCAAAAATTCCTATTTATCATCATTTGTATGATTATTATATGTTCATGAGAATTCAGCGACGATCCAAGTGACGATTTCAAAGTCAGTCTTTTCGTTCTTACGAGTTTTTCGCGAATTTTATAACCAACGCCAAAGTTCAATTTTGTAAAAGCGCCGTGGTTGCCAAGTTTGGCCATTCTCTATACTGCGCTTTCTAGGGCAATGGCTATGTTCCTGAAGAATTCCCTAAGGAAGACATGCATCCAATTCTTTACCTATTTGATACTGTATCCTATATACACAAATGTATATATTATATAGATATAAACATCCATTCGACGTAGTAAGCCAATGAAGAATCGTTTAAACATATTTCCAAACAAAAGTCTTGAAATCACCCAGAAGACATTTCCTAGCAAGGCACCGTAATAATGAAAGCTAAAAATGCCGAATGGCGTGTCCCAATCAAGAGTCAAATCGATAAATTATTTTTAGCCAGGATTGACAACGGCATTAATGATTCGTACATTTTGGGCTGTCAATCGATTTTCTTATTTGGCATTGTCATCAGGTCTACAGGGCATCCAAGGTACTTAAGGAAGACCTCCGTATCCTTGAAAAGGAATGACCAGCCTAACCTAACCTAACCAATGGAACCATTTTCGTCGAGACTTCGTCTCGTCGATCAATTAACAATCTGGACCGTGTCCCTTGTGTTTTATGCACCAAAGGAATCTTGCTTGAAACACCCTGTACAATAGGAACGTCCTTCGGTGCAGATGTTAATATGAGCTAACTTCGGCAGAAGCAGATTTTCTTGCCAATTAACAAATGCAAGTTCTTACGACGCTTGCCAAAATAGCCGTCGCTGAGCACATTGATTCGCCGCTATAGAAAGCAGCCATACTTAAATATTTAAATTCTTATTGGTTATGTCCCTGGGTACACAGTTATTAATAGATAAGATAAATATATATCACTTTGATATCCCAGAGTCACGTGCTAATTAATTACGGTTATTTAACAAGAATATATATATATTTTTGTTTTAAATATCGAATGACAATAAATAGTCTTTGTAATTAACGCTTTCTCGTAATTCAACTGATCGAATTACCAGTTAACGAAATAAATTATAAGAGATCGGTTAGATGAGATCTTGCGTTCGGATGCTTAGCAAGATTCTTACGTCAGCCATCACGGCTTCTAGCTTTTTTGGAGAAACACGAGATAGATATTTGAAATGAAACGGAAAAATTACGTAAGAACAATCGGGTTTGTGTTATATCTTTCACTCTTTGTTTCTTCGTCTCTCTGTCACTCTCTTTTTCAAGGAAAATATTTATTACGAGCATACATGTATTCACTTGACTCACCCCTTTGTAGCTTTTTTTTTCATTTTCTGCAATTCAGGGTATTCGGATTATTTTGTGGATGACTTTAAAAGTCGAGAGAACCACTACATCGCTCGTTTGAAATTTTATCATTTTCTTTGTGACTTTTTTTTTCCCCCAATACATTATGTACGCTACCTATGCAGATTCTACCAGATTTCCAACCGGTTCTCTATCGGCAGAGTTTATCCTTTATGAGAAAAGTTACAGCGTTATTGTAAAGGGGCTCAAGGTAAAATACGACCCTGCTACGATTTCCTGCAGAGTTCGTCATATATTATTTATCGCGTTAACAGAGCAGAAACCTAACAGCCATTTTCTAAGTATTTGCTAACAATTGTCATAAGTTATTAGAGAATTGTAGCTTTTTGAACAAATAATTTTTTTTTTTTTTTTTTTTCATAAACTCAAAGCTTTCATGTCGTTCAAGACGAATTTATACGAAGAGAAATACTGCGTGGCTTAACGAGATTTATGTATAGAATAAGCTCTTTTTGAAGCTCGCGTTATGCGAGTGTCCCTGAAAGCACCAAAAAGCTCAATAGCAAAAGGGAGCAATGTCATTAGTAGGAAAGCAACGAAGTTTCACTCATTATGAAATCCCCTATTACAGAGTAAAAATAGTAAAAATGAATCACATAGACGATAAATCCTGCCGCTCTTTCATCCAAGGAAAATCCAATTGATTTCTCAATTTTTCACAGATACTTTATGACTTATTGTATTTTCGAACAGTCCCGCTCAATATTTACACAGCGAGGTACAATTGGCAGCTGTACCAAAAGAACAAAATAAAAAACTGTCACACATACTCCGATCGCGATTACTCACTATGCTATGTCAGTGAAAAAAAACAAATCGATAATCAATACGTAGAGAAAAAGAAAAATTATCTCAGATCTGGCAAATCGTCAAAAAACTCACCGGTCAGGGAGACGTCAGGATGTTCACGTTTGGCACGGTTTGAGGACACTTCAATCTTTTTTTCCAGTAAGGTTAACTCCGCACGGTACGTTGTAATCTAGTGATATAAGAAATGAAAAAAAAAAAGAAAACTTCCTATAGTCAATCGCGATCACTGTACGTACTTCATTCGCATTAACTATAACACAGTGCGAGAGGCTTCGCGGCGAGTAGCACACTGAGGGTAGTTTCTGGCGAAGCACTACACCACCGCCACCCTACGTCAACTTCTCTCACTAGCAGCGCCGTGACTTTGCAAAGCTACATTATGCTATTGTTTCACAAAGCGATTAGCTTGTTTTAGGCTTTTTCTTTTTTTTTTCACTGAGTCAACGGGGTGCTACGAGTATCATTCTATCACGAGGACAAGGTCCCGTTCGGGAAAAGCACTTCGGCTGGCTGACACGGTGTTTTACTACTAGCTACTATCATTCGACTCGAAGCTTTTTGGCAGCCTTAGGAGAAAACTATACAGATCCATACAGTTCTTAGTTCATGGATTTATTTATTACTTTAGACGGCTTAGTACACGCCTGGATGATTAGTTTGGAAAATTTATTAATTTTTTGCGAAGGCGGTCACGATGTCAAAATCGAAATCATTAAATGATCGCGACTTATTATAATTTCAGCAGCTCCGATTATTTTTAAGGTATGAAAATCGAACGATTTTTCAACGAAAATAACGTAGAGTAGTGGCTATTTTTATTGCCTGAGATGAAAATAAAGTAAAAAGTATCTAGCGGCCTTAGCTGTCATAACTGCTTGTGGGAAAAAGATATATTATTATTAATAATATATATAAAATATAACTAAGTATTTTACAAATTACGAGTTAGCGATATCGATGGCGTGAGAATTGACAAGACGTTTTCAAGAAGATTCGATTCTTCTTGTATGCCTGTACCGAGAAAAGTGACGCTTCGAAAATGTTTTTCGCTTTAACGATACCCGACCTCTTTTTCATGTATTCTATCTTTTTGTTACAATAAATGAAAAATGCATTGCTTCTGAATACATGCAAAGGAGATTAATCGATGAGCTCTACTTTTGCCACTATGATGTGCATATAACCAAGCAGAGATGATAACGCGATATTTTCATAATATTGATTAGACTATACATATTTTGAAATTACCAAGAAAAACCCTCGAGCTACGCCTCCCCCTATCTTAAGTAAAAAAATGTCATAAGAAAACATCTGGCAATCACTCAATAAATATTAGATAATCATTGACGTGAATAAACGGCGATAAATATGCGACGTAATGAGATCGACTTTTGAGTAAAATCTACTTACAGTTCTGAAATAGTAAGTTATCGCCTGTCGAAGAATTGTGGAAACGAAGAAACGAAGCACGTGCAAATGACAGTGGATGAATTCCACGATATTATATTATACAAATGACAAACGCGTCATGTACTAAAAATTAAGTCGAGAAAGTACTAGGGTTACTGTACAAACTGTAACTAAAGAGTCTGCCGCAAGAGGCAGCACTTGCCGCGGCAATATTCGAACGGCCTGAGCTGTGGTATATAAAGAGACGCAGCAGCTCCGAGCTCTCATTCTTCCAGGAGTCGATCACCAGTATTGGACTTTCTGTATATGCTACTAAATATGCGTGTCCTTTCTTTTTCTCCTCCCTTAATATCCCTTTTTCTTTCTGGTACCTACTTTTTCTATTTCTTCGTCGGACCGTAGCTTTCTAATCTCAGTCACCAATATCACCGTCAATCCGTTACGATTGATACAAGACGGTATTAGGAGTGGTGATTCTTGGATTAGCAGTAGCATCCCTTACTGTGCTTCTAAGGGTTAGTATCTCCTTCCTCTCGTGTTTCCTTTGGCTTATACACATACATTTTCAAAATACCTAGCATCCCCTGCTGAAGGTATCACTCTTTGCTAAAGACATTTTGCGTGAGGATCAATGGCGGGTCAAGGTATATCATCTGGGAAGGGGTTAAACACGTTGCCTCACCCTTAAGTCGCAAAGCTTGCATACATAAAAAGTTTCATACATTTTTTATTTCTTCTCTGCCCTTTTTCTCCATTTCTTAAAATTCTTTTGCTTATATCCATTTTTCATTTCTGTATTTCTTCTCTTTTTTCCTGATTCTACCTTCTGAATTCACTTACGCCCTCTACCATACTTCTACTGACAGTAAGACTAATGAATTTATGAAAAGGGTGTAATGCAATGAGATACTGTATCATAGATAAGATGACTTCAGCGCAATGACCCTTTGACACGTGCTTCGGCACGTATTGATTTTGTTCAATGAGAATTGGTTGGGTGGGAAATTCAAACGAATAGAGAGAATAAAAGGCGAATTTACCATTTCTAGAATATATTGCTATATACACACTTTAATAACCAAAAACAAACATTACAATAATAATATTGTTATTAATATAATATTATGTAATAATAGAATCGTTTATCAATGTAGTGTAAACACTAAAAATCTTGCTTCTTCGCTTTTATGGAAAGAACAATGTATTCGCTTCTCTTTTATTTTTTCTTCTTTATTTAATAATATTAATTCATAATTGTCATCGGCTAGACGGAGCCTCGCGTTTTCGCCATTCGATCGCACTACTCATCCGTCAAGTTCAATAATTAACTGTCAATCGATCGATCGAACGATCGAATCAACGAGTCCGTGAGACACCGGACGCGCTGGCTGTGTGGTTGGTTTATCTTAGAATAATAAATATCATAGTGCAATATCTAAAAAATCTGTCTTTTTTATGCAACTTACACGTTCAAACAGTGTACTCGAAATTTACAATATTAATTGCCCTTAAAAACATGAAATTACTATCGAGCGGTAGTAATTATTATCCGTGATGTTCTCGTGGTTACTGGTAAAAGAATGTTTGATTTAGAAATCGGATACGGTGGCGGGAAGGAGGAGGGACGGGAAGAGGGGGGTTGGGGGGTGGAGAGGGGTAGAAGAAGATGTTCAGAATATTCATTATGCAATTAATAATTCGGGTAAAAGATTGATAAATTTAATTTATCGCGATCTTGATCTTTCAACCTCGTACAGTAATAACGATCCGAAACGATCAGCAATAATGATCTCTTATGGATCAGTCCCGGACCAATCACGGTCAACGTCGCAGCAACGTAATACAACGGCAATTCTTATTGGCCAATATGCTGAGCTGCGCGGCGTTTTGTGCTCACGCGCATTTTTTTCAAATAACCTGGTACTTAAATAAATTACCGCGTGTCTCTCTCTCTCTCTCTCTCTCTCTCTCTGTCGCCAGCTATATGTGTATACATGTTTTATATACAATTGTCATATTAAATAGCGATTAAATAATAAATACATTGCTATAGAAGAAACAGTCGCGCGTTAACCCGAATGAGTCCGAACACGCCCGAAAGATGGAACCGATAATTATTTTTTTTTGTTTTTTTTTTCTTGTCTACCTTGTTGCTTGTTCCGTTATTTATAATAATATGACGATCATCTCGTTTCTTATTGATGAGCCCTCTGTAATCTTCAGATATATATTTATATATTTATATCACTATTGTCGCAGATCCTTTCGCTCACTTATTAAATTTGCCAATGAATTCTTCACGCGTCACGAATTTTCAATGATTAACGCGACTAAAAACGCATGCAAAATTCTTTTACGTTCAATTTTTCGTATTTTACGAACTCTTCGTTTCTTGATTTCGAATTAATTTTTTTATAGTAGCCCAATTTTGTGAGCGGGCTACTCTCATGGGTCTTTATACGTAACGATACGATTCCTCCTTGCTTTGATAGCTATTGTAAATACTACAATAAAAAGTCTCTTACGTATACAATAGTATAATTAATAATTAATACGACAGGTATGTCTCCCGCAGTGAGAATCATCATAATTATAGTGATCGTACGATCAGATTCAGATTGGCACAATTATTTTGTTTTAATAATTAAACAGCAATTTCACTGCTTAGCGAAGCTCATTGTTTTTTTTTTAATATTTGAATCTGACGTTCGCCGATGACTATATTTAGAATGATGTCATCAATGGCGAAAAAGCATGATGGAAATTGATGGCATCAACAATGAACTTTCATCTTGTGTATTCGTATGTTATACACGTTACGATCGGTGATAAGCAACTGTCCCGCCATTGTTTGGGGAGACTTTGAGCAAACGAAGTGTATCGAGAATTAAAAGAAAGAAGGAAAAAAGAGAGAAGAAGATAAAGAAAAGCCCTTGTGAGATGAAAAACGACGAAAAGGAACATTAGCTCCTTGCGTAATCATCCAAGGTATGCTAATTATAAGTTAATATTCCTAAGATCGAATTCGTCACCGATCACGTGTACAAGTTCTGTAGCAAGTACTTATGGCTTTCGGATAGATGCCGCGCCTGAAATCAGCTTCTCGCCATGAGTTGTCACCCAATCATGGCAGGAAGCTGATTTCAGGCGCGGCATCCATCCGGAAGCCATAAGTACTAATAATAATGGCCGCGAAAGCCTAAAAACACAAGTTTCATAGCAATTAATTACCAACGTGCCTTAATCGAAGTACGAGCAATAATACAAATACATAACAGTGCAGTACACGCTGAGAAATCGTATAACGGTGCGTCGCGAAAATCTCGACAGAGTATATTCGCGAGACTGGAAACAGAGTAATAGCCAGAGAAACGAGAAAGATCAGGAAAAAAAAAAATGAAGATAAAGAAATTTCCAATCAATGGAAAAGATATTAATAATAAGAAATAAAAGCAAAGTAAAATCCTTCGTTGGAGACTTCGTTACGATCGTGAAGATTTAGCGTTAATTAAATCGATCATAATTGAATCTCTTGATTGCACATCCCATCATTAAAAGTCATCACGCGTTGTTTCGTATACGCACGCACGTGTACTGTCCGAATTAATCGTATCACAATGTGCCAATTAGACTTCGTCTCTCTTTCGGTCAATCATTCATTGGGCGAGAAAGCGCGCGAGAGCATTGAAAAATTGAAAACAAAAAAAAAGGGGAGAAAAAAAACCTGGAAAATCAGTTACTTAAAAAATTTTAATTAGTCAAGCTACGTCGCTTGAAATATAAATGAAAAAGTAAAGATACGAAGAAATACGAAAGAGACGTTATTACTTATTGCCATCTTTATACGGCTCTTTGTTCGTTCAATGAAACACTTCGCTCAATCGGATGACGTATCTCGCCATTGATATGGATAGAATACTAGTAATAACTAGAAATAGTAAGATAGATACGTTAGAGATACGTGCTAGCCCTAGGACAACGATACGCACATAATTCGACGAGGATTAAGCGAATAGATTAGTCAATGAAAATCCATATGTTAATAATTGAAAATCGATAACGATAGCCAAGAGTCGTAACTAACCTCTCGTTTAATAACGAGAGATCTTTACGAAGGTGTCGTGGGCTATAACCGCTGTTAAAAATACGCATAGAAATATATACGTAATATGAGAAGTACCTGAACGATAAGTGAAAAAAAGTGATGAATTTTTCGAGAGAGAGAAAAAATCAAAAATGTCAACGATAAATATCGAAATTTTAGGTTATCTTAGTTTTAACAAGGATATGAACTCTAGCTAAAAGTCTGATATGTAGACTGATTTTGGGCGAGGGTTACCTATGTGTTTTAACAATTGTTGGGTCTATACACATGGCTCCTACTTTGATTAAAATTTGTCATTCGTTCACGACTCGCTACGATCTTACAGTATTGCGTAACCTATTGGCATCGACGTACTGCTGCTGCGACTTTACCCACGTAATCGGCTTCGATCGCGTTACAATGACACTGACGGTAAAACGAGTCGCGTCGAACAGCACGCAATTATTATTATTTTTGTTGTTGTTGTTAAATACAAAAAGAAAACGAACGCCTCGAGATATGTGTACGTCGAAACTACGGAGGTTAAACATTTGCTAAACGTAAAAGTCAGCCTCTTCCACGCCAGCCGATAATAAATCACTAAAGATTCTTCAAGCTCCTTCGTTTACCACTCTATATACGTAAATAATGACGTAATACCCACTCTCTTCCGTCGTAACTTCGTTATTATCATTATTTCTTGTTTCTGCCATGCTAATTCATTTGTTTAATTACATCTCTTACGCTTACAATAATTATTACGTGTAACTCGCGTGTAACTAGGCGCTAGAGCGTTACATGTCAAATTCTTATTTACCTTTTATAACTCGGCGCGACAAGGTAATCCACACGTCACTCGCTCGTTACGTCATCGTGTGACAATTCTTTCTCGTTACTTTTACTCTTCGATTATTGTTGTTGTTGTTGTTATTATTATATTCTTTCTCTCATTCCTCCTCAGCTCACGTTATCTCGATCGCACTCAAGCCCATTTCTCCTTACGTCACTCTCAATCGTTTATTACAATTACTCTTCGCTCCATACATTCTCTTTATTACTAGTACTTTTCTCCTTATTACTTATTTCTGTTTTTTTTTTGTTGTTTCCCCTTCTTTTTCTTTTCATCTCTTCTTTATACATAAATATTGCGTACGAGACGATTTTACAAAAAACTTTTTACCCTGGAATAATGTACTTCTTTGCGGTGGGTCTTTGCCAGAAGCCAGTGCCCGCGATATCGACAGCCAGGGCTGACAGGTTATCATTTTACGTATCCACGATCGTGTGAGATAACGATCTTGGGTCATTTTTTTTTTGTTCAATGAGTTATCGGTAATAACGATCGTGGAGCTTACCAAGGATATATCTAATGATCTCGCTCGACACCTCGCGCGAAAAAAAAAATCTTTTTCCCTTTCACCGTTTTGTCTCGATTTTTTTTTTTGGACTTCTCTTTCGAATCTTCGCGCTTATCATTCGTTATCGCAAAAACCTATTACGTGTTCTCGCTTCGCACGTGTAACATGACTGTCATCTTTCTCTGTCTCTTCCGGACAGACGCTTCTTCGAAAGACGTAGTCATACCACATGACTTTTACGCGACTACTAAAATGTATTATTCTCTCTCTTCTTTTAAAAATTTTAATAATCGTATTACTCGTAAGTATTTATGACCCTGTTTCGTAAAGGCTTCGTAACATAAGTTGGTGTTGGCCGAAGGTGAAGGAAAGAGAGCGAAAGTATATATATGTATATATACATATATAATATTATAGATATATATATGCTTTTCTTTTTATTTTCATTATTACTTTTTCTTCTCATTTTTCTCGAGGGTGGGATGCGTGAATGGAGGAAGGGGGGTGGAATAGTTCTCGCGAGAAGAGACCGATCGAGAGGAAGTTTTTTTTGTTTTTAGGGAGAGTGTTCATCCTAGGGATGGAATCATGAGGATGAAACTCTCGAAGCGTACAAGAACAAAAAAAAGTGCAATAAAAATATTAAAAAAAAAAAAAAACAGAGATAAGAGCGACGTGACTGAAAATTGCGTATTTTACGTGTATTTTAACGCATGCGACGACGTTCCTGTTTGCAGAATTCACGTATTTTTTCATTTGCATTATTGGCTTCGTGTTAGGGTCTCACGATACAGTGATTAGATGCTGGGGTGAAGCTAAAGAGGGGCGAAGGGGGGTGAACGGAGAAATATACGTGGTCGTATTTGTTCTTTGAGATGTGAAAAGCAATGTGCAAAAAACTGCCGGTGGCGAAATGACCGCACGTCGATTTCACATTTTCAGGGAAGTATTGGAGTAACAAAAAGTAAGAAATAATGAGAGAAAAAAGTGTCGATTAAATAAGAGGAACACCGGTGACTTCGAGAATAAGCCTTTTTCTATCGACGTACGAAACTTAATAAGGTCGTAATAAATTATATTTAGAACACGTGCAATCGCTTGTTCCGCTGTACTTGCGCTCGGCGATGATAAATGCGCTTTTTAAATAACGTTAAACTGTCCAGGCTGATTCGCACGGGTAAACGTGTATAGTAAACTTTCGTTTAGTGAATGCTCGATAAGTGAACGCTTCCTTTTCGATCGTTTTAGTACAAGCGCTGGAAGGGCTGCGTGATTGGAAATAAGTGAGGACAAACGATTCTGATGAAGAATCGCTGAAGGGCGAAAGGGGTGTGGGGGGTGGGGGGGGGGGGGTGAGCTCCCGTTAAGTAATCATTTAATCGAATCGCTGTTCCCTTCGCTAAGAAAAAAAAAATTCACTTAACGAGAGTCTATTATGCATACTTAGGTCAACAATAATTTCATCGATCGTTCGAATTTCTGGAATAAAAAAAAAAAACGACGGCAGAGCGACAAAACCGAACCATACGATATTTAAACGATTTTATTTAATTTATTTATTTACGTACTTATTATCTCGTTATCATATCCTTTGGCACGCGCGTCTTGTTATCTTTTGGCACGTTTTTCTTTTTTTCCTATCTTTTTTTCGCGTCCCGTCGCGAACAATTCATAATTGGCACACGATCCTCAATCGGTTGCGCGTTCACGCAATTTCCTTGTGTCTCTTTTCCACTTTTCTTTTTCTTACGCTGCTTTTCCATACAGCAGAACCTCGATTCTGGCCGCTTCGATTCTCGCCATTGCAGTCCCGACCAACTACCAGATCGAGGTTCCATTGTATTCCTCATTGGATTTAAACATATAAAAAAATATGTTTTGAAAATCTTAGCAGGCATAGCCGTATGATACAATAGAGTCGCATCGTGTGTCGTAAACATTTAGTAAATCCCTCCTCCTCCTCCCCCCAAACATGTAACCACTCTCAACCCCACCCTCTATCATCAAAAATCCTATACATGCGTCATTCCTATTTTTTTCAACTTCTTTTATCTCTCTCTCTGTTTCTCTGTTTATAGTGAAGAGTGCAAGCTTATAATCATATTTTTTTTTTTAAATCTTTTTGTTTCGCTCGCACGTTTGGGAGACGAACACGATTCAATATCCTATAAAAACTAAGTTATTTCTTAGCTGATTGCCTTGCGTTACGGTTATAAGGTTTTATGGGAAAAATGGACCCAAAGGTGGGCCAACGGTTGTTATCCTCCTATGACGACGATCGTCAGGGATACTTATTGGACCCTTCTATAAAGGTCCCATCCTCGTAGGCCCATTTACCCGCGCAGTATGGATAAGGCCCCTGCACTAACAGATTGCTCTACGCCACAATGAAATGCTCGCATTCTTACGATTTCAAACACCATTAGACGTTATCCTCGTATATGATCCGGGCGCGAAGGAAGAGGACGAATAAAAAAAAAAACAATTATTTTTCAATTTAATTAATAATAAATGAGAGAAAGGATTGAAACTCGTCCCTCGTGCTCGGATTGTCTACTAACGTGTATCATGTGTGGGAGTGGGTATACGAATCTGATTCGGTAAGGACCCGCCGTGTGAAGAGTCTCGAAAAGTCAAGATCGTCTATCTCGTTAGAATTTATTTTTATCGATAAAACATAATCGAGATAATAATCATGACACGGCGCGTCCCAGTGCCTCGAGCCTGCCTGGTCTTAAATTTTTCATTAATATTTCTCCCCTCCCCACGAATCCAACGTCGTTCGGCCAAATTCGTTTTAAAGCGCGAAATTCAAATTTTCAACCTGTCGCGTGACTCTTTAGACAAACTTACCACGTTGGCGAACATCTTACGAATTTTTATTTTATATCCTTCCTTCTTTTTGTTTCTATTAACTTGGCACCCCTACTAATCTTCACTTAGATTTTAATCGGTAAAAAGTTTTCAAGATGGTTGAACGACGAGGGAAGGACACGACCTGGGACTATTGTTGCGATAGGAATAAAAATGAATTTTAATTATTGAGCGCCCGATTACACAATGTCGCATACGATTATTTTATAGCAGACAGATGTTCTAGGATGGGCGAATGAGCGAGTGAGGGTACAGGGAGTTAGTCTTATTTTTATCGTAAATAATTAATACGACACTATATAACGACGAAGTCCTATGTGATCGTTAACGTGAATTCGATCGATTCAGAGAAAAATCATCTAACAAGTATCACGTGAGGATATTCCATTAATTAATTGATAGTACGTTGAATAAATATGAGCCTCTTTTAATTGGAGCAAGAGATATATCGTAGCCTAATCATATGTGTGTGTTTGGGGATATGCTCGGATTATGCTTTCACGTTTTTTTCTGGTCAGACGAGACGGAGAGAAAGTCATGGAAGGAAGAACGTTAGTGGACCAGGTTGCACAAGGGGTCAAGACTTTAAGAGAATATAAGGGATAGTAGCGAGAAGATATAAGGAAAAATTATAAATAAAAGTAAAAAAAAAAAAGAAAAAAAAATTAGTTGTCCTTCGCGTCATCCCGAACGGATGATAAATCATATTGTTCTCGTAATCTCATATAGTTTTTCCGTAAATAAAACGAGAAAATATAAGTATAACCCAATCAGAGAACAGGGACTGATCCGCGACAGAGTTCGCGTCGTTCCGTACTCTTTCGGCAATCTTCGTTTCGGCTCGTATCAATTCGCGAGGGAGGATTTGAAAAGTCAGACAACGTCGCACGACGATCGTTCGGCTATGCTTTTTCTTTAAAATTCTTATTATGTTTTTTTAAATTTGTTTTCTTAAATTATTTTGTCAGTCTATCAGACGGACCGATTTTGCCGATCGTCGATCCTTTAATAATGCCTCTGTTGATGGCAGCCGAACGATTTCACCGCGCGATGTCGCCACTATCGCGCGCAAATCTAATTTAACGGTAATAACAATAATGGGGAGTTAGTAATTATAACGCGCTATTCGTTTATTATTATACGCGTTCATCACGCACTAATTGTTCCTTCCAATTTTATTGATTGCCCCTAATTATTATTCTTTACTTTGCTTTGGCGTGTTCGTTAATTCTTAATCAAATTGTTGCCTGTATTTCAAGTCAGGCGTACAGTGGCGCTAGTGTAGCTTTATCATCTCATTATCCTTCTGCTTCGTTCTTTCCCTTCATCTATCCGTGAGCGTGTGTTTAGTGTGAGTTGTGTGAGTTGTGACTGTTTTCACCTACTTTTCATAAAATTTTATCCCGACGTGTCTTAAAAATTGTTCCTTAACTATACTACCATTAATCAATTCTAATCACAGCAATATTTATTGTTGATATACACAATCATACAGCGTCTCTCACTAACTGGTTTTTAATTATTTTTTCATTTTTTATACTTTTTTTAGTATATGCTACGTCTCGCACGATGATATCGCTTGTTTGCCTTTTCTTTTTTTCTCTTCTATACTTTTGGGTTAGACCCTCGAATCTTTACGAAGAATTAACACATTGCACAATGATAGTCGGTTGGGTGCGATAGAAGAGATGGAAAAAATTCGAGTATATTTTTTTCGTCCCTTCTGACGACACAATTGGTTAGGCGAAAATAAAGTTGAAGAAAGTTGGTTAGCAGCAGTGATTCTTATAGGGTAAGTGTTGGATTGGAGAGGGGATAAAACAGAACAAAATAAAAAAGACGTCAATTACGAACATAATTTAACTTCAATAAATTCTCGGGGTAGCGACAAGTAAAAAAAAAAAAAAAAATATTTGCAATACTTTCATTTCAATTATGTGTCCCTTTGTCTCTGAGATCGATTCTTATTCGATAAGTAAATTTCCCATAGATCTCTCCTTTTTCTCTCTTGGAGATAACAAATGAAAACAAACAAACAAAAATTATAATTTCGCATCGCGTTTCACGGGATGCAAAAACGCCAGTTTTGCCATTTTTTACACGCACGGTACGACTACTTTTATCGAAACGCAATAACAGCATTGTAAATTCATAATACCAAAAACTACCCCGTACACAGTGTAAGCGAAGCGTAACAAGTAATTTTATAAATAAATAAATAAATAACGTAAATTCGCGAGTCGGATAAAGCGGCAGGTGCTGGGAAGGAGGAGGAAAGAGAACAATCTATATCCTTCGGGATCCGAGATTTAAACGAGCGCTTTTGTTTTTTTTTTTTCTCCGCCAGAGCATTCCACGAGTATATACAACATTAACGAATAAATTATAATTAAAAAGTATATTTACAATAAGTCTTCGCGTTTCGAGCTCCCGTAATAATTCAGGATTTCTTATCTAAGCACGACACCTGATATAATTGATATGAAAAATAGAACAATAAAGAATTTTCTAAAGAAAAAAAACATGCCCACGTAACTCCACCAAAGATATCCAAGTTTGACCAAGAGTGTCGTGAGGGAGTAAAAACTTTTGTTTTCTTACAAAAAAAGTGACAATCTAACGAAACGAAAAACATACATGAAAAAATGCCTGAAAATATCAAAAACTGAAAAGGGAACAACGACAGTAAAAAGTAATAGGAATAACTAAAGGTTTTTAGAGAGACGCAATAAAAGATAAGAAGATAAAGAACGGGGAGAGTTTAAGATAAGAGAGAAATGCACGAATTTGACAATGTGTCATAAGAAGTGATACCGCAAATTCGCATTGTGTGTATTATTATTATTATATCGTGGTAACAGGTAGATCTTAATAAGGAAGCACGGGGTTTATCTGGATAGAAATTATCATCATTTTGGCACGTGCCGGAAGTGATCGTATTTCTGTTTTTTTTTTTTTTTTTCTTTTCCCTATCATTTACGATAATTAAGGATATGTCGGGGATATTGTTGTATTTCATTTTTTTTTTTCTATTTTTTCACTTTTCTTACGATTCATCGTTCCTCATTTGAAATATGCAATAACGATTCTAATTCACGCGAATCGTAACATTGAAAACGCGCCCGACCTAATGTTCCCGGTGTCTCGTATTTTACGCGGGAAAATTATAACGTTTAAAAGACAAATCTGTACGGTTCACGATTGTCCGTATGTATCATCATGGGCGAATATACGAAAGGATAGAAAGTTCCACCGATAAGAACGAAAGGGGTCACCCTCGGTGCTATGATAATTCTTTTTTTCCTCTAACATTTAAATTCAAAATCTTCAACGAAAAAAAAAAAAAAAAAAAAAACATACGGATGCGCGAGATCTATGGCGCGGATAAAATAATTTGTCTTAAAAAAAAAGAAAAAAAAAAGGACGCCTCCTAACCTCAAAATCCATGCTTTGAGCACTCACGATAATCAATCGATCAATCAATCGTCATCATTATTGCCTATATCTCCACCAATTAATTTTTTATCGTATAATAAATATATTATTATTTATATTCCACGTAATAATTTCTTATCTCAACAGAAACCACGCGATAAGGCGCGTCCAGACAATCGTCGCCGCGTCTCGAGTTCGCAAATACGACAAGGCAAGATTTTTTTTATTCAGGGATAATATAGGAAGGCTGATTAAACATTGATCGCAACCACTAGGCGAACCGCGTATATGTACGACAGCCAACAATAAGTTAAGCCCGCGCGTACGGCGTGAGACGTCACGACGCGGCGACAAAAGTGTCCGCGCGTCATAAAGACGCCTATATACCCTACACATGTCCCGGGACCTGACTTCAACATTTTCTAGGAAATTCACAGAGATCCCTTCTTATAGTATCCTCTTACGCGAACAGAGAACATGACACTCGGAAGAAAGAAATACAAAATTCATAATAATAATAATAATAATAATAATAATATCTTACTCTCCCGGGAGAGCAGGGTACCTACGCGTAATCGTACCGCGTATCGCTCCTAACGCATCCTCGCAGTGTTATTTAAATACTCTTTTCTTGCTTGACTCTTACGAATCGACACCGCATGCAAAAGCTACGCAACTATACAATAAATTGCCTCGCGATTAAATTTATCCCTCCTATACATTTTTTCAGGTTTTGCGTTTCTTTGTTTTTTTGTTTTTTTTTTTTTTGTTTAAACTCGCGCGCACGGCGAGGGCACGAGAAAAAATCGAAGCTAGAAAAATTATATATCGGCCGCACTCGCACCTCTCCCATTATTAATATACATACAGCATATACATCACTATATACTATGCGTGTGCCTGCCGCTCGAGATCGTTCCGCTCTCTTTAATCTTTTTCTTTTTTTTTTTTTCTTCTTCTAATATATATTATAATAAACCGAAAGGCTGTACTTTCCTGCTGTTGTTACTTGTTTTTATTTTTCATTTCCCCCACCCCCCCCCCCCGCCCCTCATTCGCGACTTATCGTTTTCTTTTTCTCCACGTAGCTTATATAATTCCATTCTCTGTCCTTGTCAAGCCTCCCGCCGGCCTTTCGCTCCTCCCTTATCGCCTCTACGAATACTTTACAACGCACCAAGAGACCTGGCGGATCCTTCCGCCGAATATCATCTACTAACGTTACTCGGGTATCATCGCACGCGGATGACCATTACTCGTCGCACGACGAAGATTCGCGGAGCCGATTGCGATTTTTTGTCTTTTTCTTTCCCGTCGCGAACGCACCGTAACGGATCAGTCGGCGCCGGAACGTGTCGCATTAAAAAAGGCTAACGACCAACCCTTAGAGTATTAGCATCGTAATAATTCTTTTTTTGTTTGTTCGTTAAATATAAAAATGAAAACTAACGTATCTTTGGCTTGTTCCCTTTACCAATCGGCAGCAGCGCGTTTGGGGCTGCGGCGTGCATATTATTTTTTTTTATCACCTCCTCCTTCGCCGCTTCTCCTTCACTTATGAATTTCTTTTTTTTTTTTTGTGTATCCTTCGCCCTCACACTTCTTCCAATTTTTTTTTTGTTCCTTTGTCCACGTCTCTTCCCTTTGTACAGTTTTTGTACACTCGAGTGTGTCCATGTTTTCATCGCCTTTCCCGTGTTCGTGTTTTTCAAATTGTTTTTTTTTTTTCTTTTCTTTGTTTACCTCCCGCCTTATAAAGCTCTTGCGCAAAAACACCATTTATCCTCTCTCTCTCTCTCT
>JARPRG010000230.1:78357-91292 GCA_031001745.1 Hartigia nigra
GAATAAAAAAACTCTACTGTACGAATGAAACAGGCGTTATTCTTGCTTCGGTGAGAATTACAAACCAAGAATAGTAACTGTACACTCAAGAATTTTTCTATGCACATTTTAAGTGCATTGTCAGTGCCTCAACCATAGTAAGGTAGTACCGGTAGATAATTCAATAAAGAATTTTCCCGTACGGTACGTCGTAGCATATCGCACGACCTTCGTCTGATTTATATAGAGCTCGTTATCAAGGACCTAGCGAGCGCCATTGTTTCTTGATTTTATCGGCGATTGAGAACAGATTAAGAAACAATGACGATTGAGGAAGCAAACAAAGACGTTGAACAAAAAAAAAACAAACAGAAAAATAAGCAGCGTGCAGAAAATATTCTGACGCAAAGATGCACAGAGGTAACGAAAGACGAGGAGGAAGAGAACGCGGAATGAGGGAAGGGAGAGTCATGAGAGACAGAGTCATAAGAGTACGAGAGAGAAAAAAAACGGGCCGCAAAGTGAGGCACGGATCGATTGTAGCCGCGGAGAACGCGTGACGTCGTGAATTTTCTAACGTTAGAGCTGCCAGGAAAACTATGAAACATATAGGTATACTAAGTTGGTCAGTATATTCTGCGTTGCATGCATGCACACGCAGTAACGTGAATCGCACAATGTACTACGTGAGTCAAAGCAAAAATATTTTGCACGGCCACGAGATAAAGAGAGAAGGAACGGTTTACCGTTTCTACCATCGTAATCTGCGAACGGAGCATTTCGCGTCGTCGTTTTTTCATTCCTATACTGCTAATTATCCTCGCGTAGCAGAAGCCAGCGTCAATTTAATATCGTTGACAATATTATAAACATCCTATGCGTACCGCAGTACATAACCTCACTTCCGCTTGAATTCATAGCTCGTCTTTCCTGCGCTCGCATCTGCCTGTGAACTATGCGAAAATACAAAGGGACAAACCGTGCATGGTCGAGTTTCTGACTCCGGGTCGTTATTACAGAAGACTCACACAGGAAAAAGAGACTCATAGAGGCAGAGGAACGTTATATACGTATTTCAAACACGATGTAGAAACGTGTTTTTAGAACGTGTTAGTCCAGAGTGCGTACTGTCGCGGCGTACGATGGAATTCTTATGAAAACGGGTCGTGAGTCTTAACGTACGGCGATACGAAAACTGGATCTTTGCGTTCCTGCCGATTGTCGAATAAAGGAGCACGGGTATCTAAGAGAAAGAGAGAGAGAGGGAGAGAGAGAGAGAGAATCCGACTGATGCGGGTTGAAAAGAATGAGAAAAAAAAATGGCGCATGAACCGGCCTCGGGACATAAGCACGTTGCTGTCGAAAATAGAATTCCTTGGTCGTCGCGTCGTACGAGTTTCCATACACACGGAATATCGTTCTTATTTCGTATGCAAAAGAGACGAGTAAAGTTACGCAGTGCGTGCCACGAGAATATAATGTTCAGATATGAGAATCGCAAAGAATTTTCGCGCTTACGACAATGTCCCGGTATACCGTGCAAGTTAAAAGGTGGAACATAGAGAATGAGAAAGAGAGAAGTGTGGTAAACGTCTAGCGTCGGCAAATTTTCAAACGTTGTTTGTTCGAAGCTCTGAGCGATAACCGTTCTGATAATGTCGCGGTGACACGATACGACGTGAATCCAGCTGGAGAACTCTACGAGAAAATGTCGATGAGGTATTATAACCGTAGTACGTTAAAGAATAGACGATTATTCATCGGGAGAGGCAAATAGGAATGGCGTTTGCGTCCCGGCGTAGCGAGTGCTGTGCTCCGATATGAGCAAATGGTGTCTATAACGGGACAAGAAAGGAAAAAGAAAAAAAAAAAATATGCGTATACCACATCAAGAGAAAGGCGAAAACTGGATTTTCTACCGATACAATCGTATGCGCTAAAACACCGTGTTGCACTATAGAGAGAAATTATATATACTAAATACTCCAAATTTATTATACAATATTTTTCATGGTGTCATTTCGTCCACGTAGATTATTCTCTTTAAAATGTTATAGTCTATGATCAGCATTTACACGAGAATTGATATGTAATCCAAGGCGTGAACGTGTCGATCGAAGGCGTGCTTCGGTCACGGAGAAACGTCGACCATTTTCCACTGGTTCGCGATAACTACTCTCTCTCTCTCTCTCTCTTACTCGCTCTCTACGAGACTTTACGAGAAGTGCACGAGACTCGTAGAAGGACGCCATGCGGAAGCGGTAATTTTTCCATGAGAGACGCGACGATGATTTTCTTTTAGCATAGCAACGAGAAATTACTGGTGTTCGAAAAATTCACACAGGAATTAATAGCCGTTTTACTTCCACTCGCGAGGACAGCTCCATCGAAGAAAATAAATATATTTTCAGAGTCGAATTCGACGCAGCACGAATAACATTTGTCAACGTCGACAGGCGTAGCGACGCCAACATTATTATTTCAAGTGCAAAAACAGTATAGGAGGCTAGGCAGTCTCATAATAATATCGCAGTTTTCCGATGCCGGCGGCGTGCTTCGATCTCATTAACCACGGGACACCAGTGGTCGCGCGCGTACGCGTATTCTTTCTGGTAGAATGTATAAGTTTTTTCGTATCGCGTAGGGTTTTACGTGTCGTCTCTAATAATTTGTATTACCTAAAGGCACTCCTCAGTCATCGGGACAAATTCCGAACCGCCTCATCGGCACAGCACTCCGTGTACGAACAGGAAAAAAGCACTACACTACGCGACACAAGAAAACTGCACCACCTCGACGGAACGCGAACAGTTCTGTCTCGTCGATGAGCGGCGCTACATGCGGCGTTGTTGCGTGTACGCCGCCGACTGGTGGCGCCACCTAAAATGGCTTCCCTCCAGTGGAAAAGCACCAATGTGCGGCGACGCCATTGTTGCACTGTCGACCGTTCCGTTACTACGCTAGTCAAAAGAAACCCGGGAATATTCAAATTCGACACTTGCACGAGATCAACTGCGTTATGTTATTTATCAACTTATATGACTAAAATGACAATTTAAGAGATAAACATTATTTATGTTATCGCTTATACTGCTATCTATAATAAATATAGATGACAAAATTGAGTGTTATGACAAATCGTTCTAATGATAATACTCAGTATGAACAACATATTTTTGATTCCGTTAAATCAAAAGAATGGTACAAGTTATATGACAGTTTGGCATGCTTAATTTAGTGTGCATGTTAAATGTCTTTTTTCTTATTATATTTCGCGTTGTGTCCGTAGAGCCGCAGCCGTGTATGCAGATTCATTATTTTTCAATCAAGAAAACACGTGGAATTCTCTAATTCAAGTGTTGGATATTTGCTTATGGTATAATAACGTGTGATAAACGAGCTCGTTACTCGTGAGAAACTCCCACAAGCTAAATATTTCCGAACCAGTTTGCTTCTGGGCGTTGTAACTTTTCCTGCGGTTTGAAGGACGAGAGTTAAATAGGTCGACGAGTGGATATGTATTGCTAATGTGAATAGATTAGATATAGCTATACGTCTAAATGTTTCAGTGAAATCGCACATGTCCATGCGACAATACCTTCTCTCTAGCTGCTCTATATATATATACTATATTGAACTTTATATCGATATCCAATAAAATCCAAATATCAGTCATAAATTATTATATATCTTATTAGAAAATCTCAAAAAATGTTCGTCTACTGAAGAATATTAATTAATTCAAAATCGAGATTTGATTAATAGCAAACAGAAGAATATCTACGTGATACGATCACACTTCGTTTCTACTGAAGCAAACGCTACCCAAGAATAGACCGTCGACTGGGAGGTTAATTTTTCCCAAAGTGGATCATCGATTAATTAGCGAGACCGCATTGAGGGCGATTCGAAGGATAAATGGATATAACGAGCAGGCCAGTGAGATGGCACCATTAGCATCCAATTGAAAGGATGTATACGACCGCAGATAAACCAGATGATGTGTACACGTATGCATATACGCGTGGGAAACATAACTAACCTAGCACGCAAATCAGAAAGCGTAATTAAAGGCGTCGCGAATTGCCGAGAGTACGACGCCAAGCGTCACTAAGTTTAAAAAATGAAGAGGGAGAATATAAAGAAATATCCTGGGAGAAATCTATGTAAACGATTTGCAAATACCTGTCACATTTCAATTTTCTCAGTACTATGAGAAAAGACCTAAAACAAGCTCATGCATACTTAAAGCCAGTTTTAATTACGCTTTACTCTTTGAATTCATCTGATATTCCCGCGGAAATTCCTTCGTCTTGTCAACAGTTGCTTGAGCGATTAGATCCATGTTTTGGATATCCAATAGAATTTCATTGTCCGGCAAGCCGGAAAGTCCTCAAGCTCTGACAAAATCTCATCGGTACACGCTCAAAGATTCTGGACACGTTTACCATTCCGCACTGGCGCCTAGGGTAAACCGTTCTCGTAGCTACTGGATTAATTTAACGACATCGTATACGGGAGGACGCTTGATAAACCCGTGGCGCCGTGCGGATAAGATTGAAATTAACTCACAACTCGAGCGGCAACAGTTTTGCCGTCAAGCGATACACAGAGAGAGAGAGAGAGAGAGAGAGAGAGAGAATGAGACAGCATCAAAGCATCAGTAGAGGACAATGACATTTGCGCGAAGACTTTAGGAGAATTACGTGTTAACGTTCAGTGAAGATAGTAGAGTAAATGATAAAGTGGTGCGTATGACGTAATCGGAAATCTTTCTGACAATAGCAGCACTAGCACTAGTTGCAGTAACGCTAGTGTCTATGCTAAAATATAAGGGTGTACCTGAGCAATGACGAATCGATAAACCGATAGGTTATAACCTATACATGGAAGTAACTTTGCTCGAAGGTTTATCGCTCTAGAAACGACCATTTGAACGAACGAAATTCACTTCGGTCCGATGCACTTCTAACTCGCTTCTTCTGAGCACGAAGAGAAGACTGAGAAGGAAAAACCAGTCAAATCACCCTGACAATCTTCACCCTATATTGGAGGCTAACCAGGAGTGAGATGAAGCGGTAAATCTAAAAGAGTCCTTATACCTCACGTAAATGGAAGGTAATTGTCCTGATTTACGTGTTTGCTAACCAGAAGCGAATGTAGCGCATACTTTCAATGGGTACTCTCCCTAGTAATCCGGTTATGAAACCATCCATTTTCCCTTGGTTAAGAGTAACTTGTTTTTCTTTTTGGCTCAAGGAAAATATTTACTGTTTCTTATGTATAATGAACGCAATCTTTTTCTTCTAAATATTCCAACGACACTGTCGCCGTTCACTTTGGGTAAACTGATTGACGTTTTTAAAATTGTGCCGTTCGCCATTATGGCAATAATAATAGCTCGCCATGGGCAACGCCAGGAATTTAATTATCATTTTAGGCGGTGCGGAAAGCAATTATCGGAAATTCAGTTTACGATGGTCAGCGGCACCACTTCCACGGGGATGGCAGAAGGGTGTGTGGGTGGTTGGGTTATCTGATAGAGGAAAAGTGAGGGTCGAGTTAGTCCAGAGGACGCTAATGGTAGAATATTAATTGCGTACTAATTTTGCATTTTTTCATAATAATTAAAAAAAAAAAAATTACTCCTACGTTCCCAGTTGCCGATTCTGATTCTGTCTTCAATATTATTTCGTTGTCGATAAATGCAGAATTTTTTATATTCATACGTGCATTGCATATGTGCTCTCAAAGTACCGTATTGATCATATCTGATATATATGGGAATTCTTCGAAAATAACAGCCAGTAATAATTTATTGATCCGCAGAAATATCAATAGGATTTCCAGAAATTCATTGGACTTCGCGTAAGCGACATCGAAATCCAGGAGTAAGATTCGGGAAAGTTTCGGATCTCCATGACGAGATGTACAATGGAACGATTAGAAGCTTGAGAAAGTTCAATGAAAATGAACCAGTCGAGTTCGAAGACGATCTGAAGTGATTAAAAAGGACATCGTCGATCGTACTCTTTAATTAACCGATAACGACGATGTACCAGAGTGACTCTTTCATCGAGTGAGTTTTATTGCGCATATTTATATGCGTATAGCCAATAGAGTAGTAATGTAGCTGTAATTAACACTTGCAAAATGCTCAATAAAAAACGTGAACAGCCATTGATCTCTAAATAATTTTCGACGCTCGCAGTTATCCAATGTATTATTTTTAAATGACCCCGTACAATAGCCTCTCGCCATTTTATTTTTATCCTTAAACGATTAATCTTGTCCTAGGTGTGTGCTTATATATTACGGACGTATACTTTGGCCAAATGAAAATCACGATAACGCTACGTCGATAAGGTTGTTCACTGCTTTACAACTTGAAAGCCCATCGACCGTTGGGATGAATGGTTTCCGGTTTATCCAGAATTTCTATAGAAAAACCTACAGACGGGTTTTAGGGCGAAACAGGAGAAAAGGTAAGTACAGTCTAAACGAAATGCGAATATAGAGAGTAAAGAGGGAGCATCGTGATGGTTTCCATGAAAGTTTCAACGTTTGTTTTTTACCATGGAAAATTGCCTTCGATCCGAGTCCGTCATTTTCTTCGCTTAAGGTTCAAAAGTACCTTGGTAATATCGATGGCAGCCATTTTCAGAAGAATTCTTAGAAACGACCATTTAAAAGGAATTTCTGTTAACGTGCAAGAGGAACATAGAAACTCGAGTACTATTACTGTGAAGAAGGAGGATGAAAAAAAAAAAAAGAAGAACCTTAAGTTCAGTTCACAATTGACGATCCGTTTGGTATTCATTTAAGAGCGTGCGAAAATGACCATCATTGTTTTGCTTCATTTGAATTCGCGCGGCTAATTGCGCCCACGTGAATATCTGACGAATTCGCAGAGGGACACACGGAGTAGCCTGAGGCATGAGAAACTCTTTCATCTAGCAACCATTGTTCCTCTCTTTCTCTCTACTCTACTCATCTTCCCTTTCACGCTTCCTCTACTTTCTCCTTGTATTCCCTAGTATCGTTAGCCTCATTCTATCCTTAGTCTAAAATTTCCACGGTCCCCTTTACTCCTAGAAAAAGAGTCTGTTGTTTAATCGCATTCTGTTACGTACTAACAACTTTCCTTCCAAAAAAAAAAAACAAAAAAAACGAGTCGCTATCCTAATATTTAATAACTGCAAAAATAATTTTTAATATTTTTAAACCACCAATCTGTCAAGAGATATTTTAAGGTGCCTGATCCTGTCGAATTAGCGGTTAATAAGCAATGAACATGGCGGAAGAAGCTGAAACAATTCCGAAAGTGCCAAGAAGAAACGTTTCTCGAGAAGGACTATCAACAAGAGTTTCTCCGATACCTGTCATCATCCAGTAAGGACCACAAGAGTCCCTGAAGATCCCATCCACTTGGTAAAGTCCTAGGACTGCCTAAAGCCGTCCATAAATCATGCAATTCGTGCTCCATTATAGTTAGGCCCCATCTGATCCTATTCTCAAATCCCATAAGGGGTTGGAACGTGGTACTATTGGGATCTTAGAAATACGTCAAAATGACGTCTGACCTATTCTAACCTAACGCGAGAACGACGTCGACATTGCGCGAAACATTCGACTGCATTTAGGAGATTGAAATTAATTGAATTCCATTAGGAAGACGCGACATACTAGCCTTTCCTAAAAGCATTACTTATATATATCTATATATACACATCTGCCATCTTAATCCGATAACCGCAGTATAAGTTTCCACAGCCCTCAAAAATTCACCAGATAAAATGTCCCTAGACAGAACCGAGATATCGTTTAGCCTCGCTTAGTTGTATCAAGAATATAATTTATTATAATTGATTAGTAATTACCGTTTATCTTGCCATTAATTAACGTAGAATATTTGAGAAAGTGAATTTTGTATTAGATTATGGTGCAACAGTTCTCTAGTGCGCACGTAGACGGATAGTAATTAAACCTTAATTAGTTTGGTTTGCTACGCTCTCCATTAATTGAGCATTGACGTGTATCGTGTTTACGTCGTACGATGTGGATTCTGCCTAAAGGTAGGAATTGTCGGTTTGTCTGCGCTGTCGCTAACTCAATTGTAAACGGTGCGATTTGCGATTATCTTTGTAGGAAGTAGTCGATGGTAATTTCGTGCAGACGTACAGTCCGACCACTGCCAGGGGCTACCAACATACAGTACCTAGAGAAACCAGGTATCTAGTAACAAATCAATACTTGTTACTGAACAGAGACTAATCTTATTGGCTGTAAAAGCGTACGAAAAGGACAAACGATTGATCTAATTAAAAATTACGTTATTTGCGTCAATGTTCAAGGGGTTGATTATGGTTCCTGATTATAGGAAGAATTCAATTTCTATAATATTTATAGTTATATAAATCTAATTTTAACATATTTATTCATTCATTTGTCTCGTTATTTGTCAATTTATTTTGCCTCCTTTATCTACACTGTTAATGACTATTCCTTAGAGGTGCGATATTATAAAGCTTAAAGGTCTAAGTTCACGTCCTCGACGCTATTGACAAGAGTCAACCCTGGGGCTGTTGGCTTGATGAAAGACCCGATTATATAGATCGTCGACAGCGTCGCGACGAAAGTGCGTCCTTAACCAATCTATCTGTATTCTCACGATCGAGTTAACTTTCTCCCTAGGTATAAAGGGTGGTTCTTACGAGATAGAATGTATGGCGTCGGTTATAGGAGTAACTGGACTCTTTTTATTCTATACGCGATATAGATATATGCATATCCTGTCTACGTCATCGGGGAGGTCTTCGTAGCGATAAAGTAGGAAAGCAGATGCGATGCAGCACTTTCGAATGAGTTTGAATCCCACCCCCTTCGCTTTCCTCCCACTGCCAAGGCATTCGTATATCTACATACGTGACTGCATACGTGGTTACTTATGTAATAAAATATATATATATACACACACACACACACAGTCTAGTCTTCCAGTAGCAAAGAGCCCATCTCATCTCGTCTCATTTCAAACTTGAGTTATTAAATTCGGCCCAGCTTCGAATTTCCAAGAGGAAACGAATTTTCTTTTTCACCCTTCGGCGCTGAATTCGTGAAAATGTATATATGCGTACGTCGCTACGTGTATAGCTATAGATATAGTAGATAGATATTCGTAGAATACACGACATACGTGGATGCGTAATTGCATGTTAACTCACGTAACCAATTAGGGTTGTGCTTCCGGCAGCATCCCTTTTCTTCCACCAGGTTGTCCGGTGAACCGTATATTTTATCCTAAGGGTAGAAAGGTTTCCCGGGGTATTTTCACCATCAAGTGCTGGGTTCCTGGGTGAGTGTCAGTTCTCGGCGAAGTGGAAAGCCCAGGATAATGGTCAGCTGTCGTACTGTCGGACCGAACCGAAGAAAATGTTGGAGTAGCGATGCGTTAAGGGTGAGAAAAAGGAATATCGATTGAGTTTCGAGGGTTGTTGCTTAATTTCCTGGTGTTTGTATGGGGCATTATATATATATCGCTATAATATAATATATGGTATATAGGATGAGGGGTTGATAGGAATTTTCTTGGGGAATGTTTCTTGCTGTACTGATTGGCAGCATTGAATAGGATAGAGAGGGTTGAATTGGAGAACAATCGTATTCGCTTGTATGACGTCAAGACGCTGTTATTGTTAGTGATTTTGCATATAGTCGTATTATAGTTTTCTTACGTTGTCACAAGTTTGATGAATTTTTCGAAGAATTCGCGTCGTGTCTCAAGCTCTGTCGCTTTGGCTTAATGTAAAATTTATGTGTTCGATAGAATCTTCTTATATTTCTGGTATTTTCGCGGCAAGTGGTCGCCATATGTAAACTGGAATTTCAACGGCTTCTGTGCGCAAAAAGAATTCTTGGTAATAGAGACATGAAAGAAAGGACCCCATGGAACGCACATGTCTATCTATAGTAATTGTATATATAGCTTAGAATTGCCAACGGATCAAACACGGCTGGAGACTAATAGAAAAAATTTGGCAATTATATATGCTTAGGTACGGGTATTATGAAAAAAAAAGAAGAAAAAAATTAATTATAGTATATTCGACTTTTTAGATGACGTTAATATTGCGAATTTCAGTCGTAAAAATCTGCAAATTCCCACATAGAATTCTGCGGAAATCATAATTCGAATATTATTATTCGCTCTCTGGAGCAGAACTCGCGTATTTATATTAACTTTTCATTAAATGATTTGTCATTACCACGACGAAATAACAGCTCTCAATATATGATTGTTACGACAGATTCGAAGAATTCTGTGTTTCATTCAATATCAATATTGGCTGCTGATCCATTCTTTTCACGTGTGATCCGACTGTCTGTCCAGCTTGAAAAATTAGTGAGAAACTGGTAAATCCAAGGAAATGAAAATGCCTCGGGTCTTTCCGGACGCTCCCGGCGCCTGTCGGGTAATAAGCGACTAGGACGTGAGCTTCAAGTGGAAAATGTAGCGGTGCTGCGGCTTCCCGAATATATATCTATATCCGCGTGACAATTCAAAGGCAGAGAAAGTAGAATGGGTTTGAGAGATTGCTGTTGGCAAATCGAAGACCGAAAGAAGAGAGAAGCGAATAGATACGAGCGTAACGGGTGAGAGGAAGAAAAGGAGTTCGAAGGAGTGTGTGTGAGAGAGAGAGAGAGAGAGAGAGGAAAGAAGGAAAAAAAAAAAGAGAAAAGCATATATTGATTCGCGAGTGGAATTTCAGGCGATTACTTTCTCCCCTGAAATATTGAGGGATGGCTTTTCCTTGCACTTTCAAAAAGACACCCTTCTCCTTCATCCTACCACCCTCATGAAAAGCAACCCTCCGTTACTTTCTTTCACTGCTTCTTTTTCGTCCGTCCCAGTGACTTTTCAATAAAAAAAAAAGGCCTCAATACTTCTTGATTTTATCGATCTTTTATTTTACAAGGAATCTCAGATTCATATCTTTCGTTCATGGATAACCTTCGACCCACATGATTGCTTGTCTATACCGTATTGGACTTTATACCAATAGCAACAAAATCTTACGTTAAATTAATCGTCCGTAAAATTGTATAACGTCAGAAAATACTTATCACGGGTTAAAGGGTAAATGGGGATTGACAATTAGAGACATGTGCTCCGATTAAGAAATGTCTGTCAGTAATAAGCATTTTATATCCGGTCCAAAGTCTCTATAGGTATTACGTAGGTGGCCCAACAATCTGAAGTATATTAAAACAATAAAAGAAGAGCAACCATCGCGACGCTGATCCTCTCGGAGAAAAGTGGATCTTTAATCTAGATTTTATTTATCTTAGCCCCCCCAAGGAAAGCTGTGAGTTTCTTTATTTTCCATAAAATTATTCTACAAATGGAGGAGAGAAAAAAGAACGTTGTCCGCGCCGCGTAGCGACGGACGTCGGCAACCCGTGAATAAGTTTCTTCGCGCGAACGAACAAATTAATTAAAGTTATTATCGACAATTTTTTTAATTTTCATTCTCCAACCGTCCAACGTCTTATCGTCCGTTATTCAATTTCAACGCATCTCCCTTCGTATCTCTGCTCTCATTCGCACACCTTGAGGAATCTCTGAATAAAAAAAAAAGATCATCCCCCTAATACTTTTCGAATGAAATTCAGCAGCCAAGCTGCTATCGTCCGAAGGTAAGTTTTGAAATGCACTGTCAGTTCTGCAAGTACGATTGTGTCTCACTTAATTAAATGGAGATAAACAGGAAGACGACGGTACATACATGTAATATTTACAGTGATTTTCGTAATGTATCCTGAGTATACGTAATATTGACTTAACCCACCTCTACCGTTTCCGGGACGATTAATCAGAATGACTTGAATAAGAATTGAGGAGAAATAATTTCTTTTTTATCGAACTTGGTACCCATCGATTCCAAATGCGTTGCCAGCATCGAATCAGGTCTAGCGGAACGAATCTCCTCGACTAATGTCGATTCGATATTCGAGAAATAAAAAATCTTTTCCTGCAAGCCCCCATGGGATAACGAGGAATGGTTCTTCGAGTGGTTGAGAAATATCGGTAGCTGTTACGTATAATTTCAGTAATTGTCCTTAGGGACTCTAGGCAATTTTGAGTGCTCTAGAGCATTGGTAAAAAATTCATTTGACATATTTTTTATTGACATTCGAGAATATTCCGATAACGAAATACGAATTGTAATTGAGGTATCTAGTTAAGCTTTTTTTCTTCTTTACTGGTAATACAAATACCCAAGAAATCAAATCGCGCTTCTAAAGAATTCTAACGAAGCGTTTAGTCAAGGCCTTTGACTATCACTGAGCAATTTTCAAGTTCACTTCGAGGATGCAATCCCCACCTGCTTATCCCCACTCGTAACCACAAGTAAGTACAATGTTTCTCGAGGTTTCCTTACGGCGACATAATACTCCCTAGTAGTTTTCAAAGAGGCTGATATTTTATTATCCCTCTTGATGGTCATGTCCTTAAAGTAAGGAGGAGTATACCTTTAAATGGAAAGATACATACATATAGCATATCCGTAAGGTGGAACAGCCATCTTGAAAGTATATAGTTGTACGTTAGGATATGGACATTTTATAATATTGATATTGAATACCTCTCAAACCACCCTCTTTTACTTCTGAATCATCCCCAATGGTTCTTTTATCTATTGAATATTCTCATATACATATGTGTGTGTGTGTGTGCCTATGCATATATCGTTTGCAAATCGATTATTTCCTATCGAGCAGATTCCAATGATATGCGGCAAAATGATTCGTGGGCCCCTCGTGAAGATATCAAGGGTTGAAAAAAGGGAGGAAGGATATCAGTAATCTACTGGGGGTTGGGGGAGTTGAAGATGTCCATTGGATGAAATTGTGAAAAAATTGGCAATTTTCTAGTTAGCTGAGCTTGCATACAT
>JARPRG010000230.1:91392-122768 GCA_031001745.1 Hartigia nigra
ATACATGTATACATTAACAGGGTAAGTGGATGTATAGGTGAGGGGGCGGCGATCTCTGGCAACGTCATAATTATGCATCTGGCTTCGCCCTCTCGAAAGTGCAGTCTGGGAGATGTGAGTACAGGAATGGCGAATATGACGCGGAAGGGAGTTTGGTTAGTTTCTGGATGGTTCGTGGATACCAGAGAAGAGGGTGTGCTCTCGGGGGTATAATACCTATGGAAAAGGGTGAAAACAGGGATGCACTTGAATGCATACGTGTGCTAGGAGAAAAAGGGGTTGGGTCCCGACTCTAGTGAAAGAGGGAGAACAGAGACTCCGTCGCTTCTTACCTTTTGAACTCTCCGCACACCCTCTTTGCGACCCTCTAGCAAACCACCCTCATCCCTTAACCCATCGTACTGCTTTAACGGGGGGCCCGAAATATCGCTTGGCTTCGTCCTGAATAGAATCCGCGGCTGAATGGCAGTACCCACTAAGCTATATCTAAACCTGTGCCCCCCTTTGGTACCCTGGTACCAAGTAACAACCTTCCTATTCACAATACCTCAACGGGTATCCATTCACGAGAACATCAGATTTATGAACCCCCATAGCGACGGATATTTGTCATTTTATTATTAATGCCGTGTAAGGTACCCCTCGTGTTGACTTTAACGACGAATACGCAGCAGCCCCGGCTCTACGTATTTCTGCTTTTCTTTAAGGGTGTCTCTGGCATTTAAAATCTCGAGAATTAAAAAAGAAAAAAAACTCACTCCTTCGTGAATACGACGTATGAAGTGAACACTTCTAGACAGTGCAAAGAGCTTGAATTCTATATCAGCAATCCCCGGAATGTGGTGAGATACTCAGAGGAATATTGTCAGCAGGTCAAAGGGTAACTTTACAGCGAGGATCCGTTAGACGGATATTATAAATGCTTAGGTCGTGGGTTGTGTGACCTGAACTTAAACAGGGGATGAAAATCAATTAAAGGTCGACTGAGCTTGGGGTACGTACAGGTGCAAATCGAGACTCGCAAGTCTTTATTGAGATGGAACAGCTCTGGAATTCTGGTAATGGAAATTGTATATGTGGTGGTGTATATAGGGGATGGTACATAAGGATAGTGCCTAAGGGTGTTGCACAGAACAAACTGCAGATATGTATACGCAGAGTGAAATTATTCCAAGGGAAGTTCGTGGGCCAAGTCAATGGATGGCACAGGAGCATGAAGTCGTCATCCCCTGCGTAGCATTCCCGGTGAATGTTAATTGCTTGATTTAGCCGTCTACTCCAAGCACCCTGTAACCCTCGCCCTCTGACCGCACCCCCCACGGCGTAATTACCACGCGCAAAGGTCGTCCTCTTTAAACGAGTCGATGAATTATTCGCGGCCAGCCAGCTAATTTGCAACCAGCAATATTAATCCAAGGGGTAGCAAATTCATCGCCACTTCATATTCTTCGAGCCCTCTTTACTTTTATTTACCTGCAACCCTCCAACAACTTACCCCTCCTATACCATATCATTCGATCATGTAAATCATGAAATCCCATCTTTGGATCTGTCATCTATCTATGACCTATGTAATAACACTTTTAAAACTTCCTCAACATTTTGTTGTCATCCAATCCAGGCTCTGGATATTTCTTGACAACCCCCACGCTCTCCATGGAAATGATGGATGAGCTAAGCCAGCCGCGCACGTGAGTCTCGGCAAGAGCCGATCGCTCAGCCGGTTCCACAAATCACCCTCAAGGCAACCCAAGGATATCCTGAGAAAGGCCAAAGTTATGCGAGGGAATGTTCCTCGAGCCTAGAGGCTGTTACGGGGCGTCAAGAAACTACAGGGTGAAAATGATTCTCCAGGTCGTCAAGCACCATTTCACGCTCTAGGCGGGCAAGTCCAGAATTTCGTTATTAAATCTAAGAAATGCAAATCTCAAAGGATTCAAGGTAATAAGGGTTGACCTAACCCTGATCACGATATCTAATTATCCATTCACTCAAATAACCACGCTATACGGAATACCCGAACGTCAAGATACACCGAGATTTTCACCGAACAAATAAACATGTCAGCGTACCGCATCATCAGCTGCATTTCCGCAGCTGAATATGTAACAATCTGCTATTCTCTATGTCCTGCTCGCTATCCCTTCCTGGCATATCAAGTCAATACGCACACGTGTACAATTCCATCAACGCGGTTTAATCTCTCTTCGCGTAGACAAGCACACGAGCGTCACTCAGACAATTAATTGGAGCACAATACAAAAGTGATCGTGCTGGAAAATTGATTTTCAAATATAACTAACTGATGCGCGCCCTATCTACCATCGAACGGATGAAGCTCCGCCAACGGAAAGCCTAATACATATAAATAATATTAAACCCCTATTGTGGATATTTTTAGGATTTTTTCAAGATCTCCCATGGATCATCTATCCCGAGATTTTATACGTGGACACCGACATAATAACTCTAACCTATTTCGATATATTCGGCTCTGAAAAATTCTGAAGTTTAAATTTAAAAAAAAAAAACGTTGGTCAAGGTTCGTAAATAAAAATTTATAAGAATTTGTATCTGTGTGTTTTACTCAATCTTGGGTGTGTTGTAATTGTACTGGGGGGGGGGGAGGGCAATTTTGAAGGTAGAGGGTACCGAAGAGGAGGGAGATATAGATCAGCAATATAATTCAACAATACGGATAAGTTATACCTTTTATTCCTTGGATAAGGGATGAAATGGACAGGGGCGAATGGAACTGTTAACGTATAACGATATCCGTCGTCAAGTAGGAAAGCGTAAGAGTATCAATTTTTTGTTTGTTCTCTTATGTCTTGCGTCTATTCTAAGACTGCTTTATCCTGAAACAGTTAGCGTCGTTTTATCTGTTAACGAACTGAGGAAGAAAAAAGCTTCTTTACTTTCACGGTGACGATTAAGCGACGGAAGCTGCTGCGGCGTCTTGCTTGAGAAATACGTGCCGGTAACACGTAGATCGGAATTACGGAAGCGGTAAATTCGCTACGGATTCGTAAATGTAATAGGTTACAAATCACGAAGTTTAGATAGCAGCATGTATAGTACGGGACAGGCCATTCGAATGAAATTTCAATTTACACCGAAAATCCCTGACTGTTACGTTATATGGATCGATGTGTAAATTCGACTTCTGGCTAGCTGCGTTAACGCCAAAAAAAAGTAAAAAGAAAAGATATAAAAAAAAAAGCATAGCACACGTAAGATCGAAAATTTCGAAATATGAATATATTAAAAAATTGTTATTTTTCTTTTTTATTTCTCTCATTAAGAGTAAGAACAAATTTATATGGTGGAATGCCAAGATAAAGAGTGTTAAATGAAAGGGGGAGAAAAGGGAGAAAGAGAAAAAAAAAAACAGTAAATCAGCAGACAAAAGAATAAGGGAGGCACAAGAGAACGGCACGACTCGAATCGATCGTCCAGTATATCTACGCTTGTTATTTTTAACTTCCCTCAAAGTGCAACCCCCATCAGACGGAGAGGGATGAAATGCTACGTAGCGCCGAACTCTCGAGTAACTTTGAATTTACAATTTCACCATCGCTCCTGGGTAATTCGTCCCGTACCACCCGAAGCTACCCGTTCATCGAGCTACCCCAACCTTTACTATAAGTATACTAGAATAAAGAGAAGGCTGTATCACAGCACCTGTCCACCGCACAGTGAATTGTTTCTCCACGGTCGATCGAACTTGTATGAATTTAATTTTTCTCCGACAAATAGAATTAACTACTTCGTCCCTTATTTCTCTGTATTTCTCAGGGGCATTTTCGATTTCTTAACTTCTATTTATACGGAAAATCAGGAGGACGCAGTCCTCGAGCGACTCGAGAACTTCTTTCCTGCGACCAGTGGAAACGGACGAAGATGATCCGCCGGAAGTCGTACGTACACAACGGAAGTCGATGTAAGAGAAAAAAAAAAAAGAAGAAATGTCAATAAAAACGAGAGAAAGACAGTAAACGAAAAGCAGCAAGATTCTTAGGGGATGATTGGTGTGAGAAATCGTAAGAACGAGGGTGAAATATTAATTACAAGAGGGAATTACAATTAGAAGAGCTGTACGAGTTTGCGTCTCTTAAACTTGTCAAATTAGTCGGAAAAGAAACTCAACTTCTACCCGCTGGGACTGTTAGCCTTGCTTTCTTAAATATTCTGTTTAACCCTCGTTTCACAGTCCCTCGTTTTTCAACCCTTTTCCCTCAATCCCCTCTATTATTCACAAGTATAAAAAAAGAGTTGTCCGTTATTTTAATGATATCCTAATAAACGTATTATAAAAATGATTATCGAAGACAACAAAAAGAATATTTTTATATCATTTTTCCTTGCTTTCATATGTTCACCCCTTTGGAATCCGACTATTTCAGCCTCTATCGTCTGTGTATAGAAATTCCATAGAAATGACATGGGCACGGTTTTCCGGTCTATGTATAAATATATATATAAAGGAATAAGCATAGATTCCTATCTAATAATCTGAAATTCCATTGGCCGATTGATATGTGTCAGGACTGCCGCATGCACCATTGCCCATCAGCTGATTTCTGACTGTAGGCGTTATACGTTCTTGCTGCCGGATTGGCGTATCGCATTAAACCCGCTCGTAGAAATGCGATACGAATGACAGCGCCGAGTGGTACGTACGCCTGGAAACCACTGAAAAACTTCATTCGCTTTAGCATCTCCATATAAACGCATTTTTATTCGCGCGTATAAAAAGCGCCTATGTGAATAACGTTAAAAGGATATAGAAAAAAAATAAATAAATAATAATAACGATTTAATACCATAAATTATTTGACAAATTATCAAAAATTGTGTATCTCATTGTAAATGTGTGTCAGTCGCGTACGTTGATATGCCTTGGTAGAGTAGAATAAGAGCGGAAAATTCAGCAGCTGCAATTAAGAATTTAATCCTCGAGCACGGGATTTTATGGGGTAGGAGAGTAAAAAAAAAAAAAAACAAATAATGTTCATTACAATGCGACAAGGCATGTCGGGGTGGACTCTTAACGTACTTTTAATGCCCTCTCGCCTCGACCTACCCTTTCCTTATGAGAACGAGTAACAGTACTGGCACAAGGGAGTGAGAAGGACAGAGACCGTAGAAAAAGGCATAGAGGAAAGAGACCGTAACACGAGGTCGGTATCGTGCAGGGCCATTAGAGGGTTGGCAAAGTTCGGGAAAAGCTGTCCACGGGTGTTATTATTTCATCGTATCCCTCTTTAAGGGTTGGTTTCAAGTACTTAGCGACAGGGCTGGTTACAGTTTCATAGGCCTCTTTGACTACCCCCGTTCGAGCCTTCTCGGGGCAAATGGCCAATCTAAATTATATACCGTTCTCTGATTTACTGTAAATTACAAATCGATACCAACCCCTGTCACCCGACAACTTAACGAAATGGTAAGATCGTTTAAAGCAAGTAAAAGAGAAAGAGAGAGAGAGAGAAATAAAAAGTTGGTGAAAATAAGATAAAAAATAATCTCATTCTCGTAGTCCAGTGTTACACCGTTAAATCTGCGATCTCTTTTACGTGCTTTTTACCTCTGCCCTCCCAGCCACCCCCTCGGGTCATGTAAGAAAGAAGGAACACGTAGAGGGTAGAGCTCTGTAGGTAAGTACAAACTAAGAGTAGAAGGTGGAGTCAGAAGTGTTTTAGCTTTACGGTTGGTACATATAAGTCTCAGTACCGGGACAGGTTAGGAAGGCACTTTACACCGCAGTTCCCAACCCCTGCGACCTATGACCCGGGCCGCACGTACAGTTTAACCCAGGCCCCATTTCACCGTCCATTGTACGATGTATAACGTTCACCTAGGTATACCTTCGGTCTTTCAATTTTCCTTGTTTTAATTTTTTTTTCATCTTTCTTTTCCCTTTTCGCAGTCCCTTTCAGCGGGCGAATCCTGAAGAATCCGACTTTTGCACTTTATGCTGCAAGGCGAGTGCCAACCTCGTCCACATCCCCCAGGACATTCCTGAACAGTCGCGAGACCTCGGTTTTCTTTTTTCAGGTTCCCGATACAATTTTATTTTATTTTTTTTTATATATATAAATAAAGAATCGACTTTCAAAGCTCTTCGACCTGTACCACGTCCAATTCCGCCAACTCGAACCCTTCGGCTTGACGCTATTGTTCGTCGAGCGGCTATTCAGGCGGCGGTGTTAATTAGTTCGCGCTCCAGTTAGTGAAAATTGAATCCAAACAACCAACTACGTCCGTTTATTTACTATTTATTACCGCGAATGTAAACCATTAATAATAACTAATTACCAGGAACGCGACGCTCTTACAATTAGTCTCCTTCTCACCTACGGTATTCTTGTCACATTTCGTATAACGCTTACAGCGGGTTGCTTCCTTTCACGCTTTCGATCTTTTGTCATTATACGCTGCAAATACGAGTGTCTAAAGAAGTCTGCTATTCTCCCTATCCCTTCTGTGCTAATCACTTTTTGCGAACTTACAAGTGTCTTCTTTTTATGTCGGAATACGTGGGAACAACACGCACTTGCAAGTCTAGAAAAAGTGACTATCACAAAAAGAATAGGGAACAGTACACCTCGTTACGCACTAAGGGATTTGCAGTGTAATCAACGTAAAATTCCTAAAAGACCTACTTCGTCGGTTGCATAAAGTTTTCTGAGACGTTAATGATACCACCAACTCCATTCCCCCCCCCGTACCCCTTCTCATCCTCGTTCACTAAATTTTAGTAAATTTCGTTACCAGTAAAAAAAATACTAATTGCGCTAGCAATTTTTTTCTTACAAATTTTGTTTTTAATTTTCTTTCTATCGGCCATTACGCGCTTTTCTATATCACCCCTAGGTCCAAAAGGGTTTACCATCGGGCCCTGAATATACAATCTAGGATACCTTTCTTTTCGCTGTCTAGAAATATTTTTCATTTCCCCCGAATATCAATTATCAGCACGACGATATTCAATGAGGCGCAAACCAGCCCAACGTCGAATTGATAATCAATAAACTTGTCTCTTCGAGTTCCGTAATAGAAACGGGCGGTGGACGAATAGCGAGAGAGAGAGAGAAAGAGAAAGAGAGAGAGAGAGAGAGAGAAAGTGGTGGATTACAGGGACAAGGGAGAGATCGCCGGTACACCGCAGTTGGACCACTCGATATTTCCGATTTTCGATTTTCAGAATTCAATACCGTTTTGTATCGTTGCAACTATTCGCCTCTCTCGCTCTCCCTGTCTAATTTTACTTTGATTCTACCCCCCCCCCCCCCAACTCCACTCCCCCTTCACCCGCAGTCATCCCCTATTCGGCAAGCACCATTTTCTCTTTTCCAATGGCAAAGTCCGCTACGAACGGGACTGGCCATATTTGACAGGTAAATAAATTGAAATTCACTGCAAACGGACGGAATTGTCGGAAATTGTACTTGGGTCGAAGACACCGGATGCGGTTTATTCGTGGTTTCGATAAAAATTCACGTGTGCCACGAGATTGACCGAAAACGTATGAAGAAGGAAGAGCAGTGAGGCGGAGGGGGGTTTAAAAATGAAAAAAAAAAAATTGAACGGTTTTCTTATCCCATACGGTGTATCGAATCTTATCTTGGATTCTGTAAAATTGCTTCTTGAACACAATAAATGTCCTCCTGATCCACATATCGCGAACGAATAATTTCTGTCGATGCACGCTCCAGCGAGCAACCCCTTGTGTTCGCAATGTTAAATTAGGGTTAAACAGGGGATGCAAAGTGACCAGGAGAAACGAGGGATCCCTAACGAGCACCCTGAACTTGACACGAGATGAACCCCCCACCATGTGTCGTCTGCGCCCTGAAATCCTTGAAGAGATAGAAAAGCATTCCTAAAGTATACCCTGCTCTCGTACAATAATCCCCCATTGAATAGCGATCCCACCTCGAAACATATGACGTATCTATTGTAAATACGTGCAGATGCGTTACGAAACCGTTGTCAAGCGACCTAGACTATCGTGTACTACGGGATATGATTTAACGATCACGGATGAATCGTCTAACAATTTACAGAAGAGATGGGTGAGAGGTGATACGGTGGAGGGAAAGGTTGGTTGATGATTCCACGAAATTCCAACATTAGTTCCAAGGATTCACTAGGTGCTGCAGGGTTTGGCATACAGAAGTCTGAAATCTATTCTGCTATTCCAATCCTATTAGCGAATACGAGGAGACAAAAGTATTGATCACCGGTTCGTTGAGGTTGGTATGAGTTGGAATCGGGCTGGTATAGAGGGGCGGAGGGGAGGGACGACTGGATTGGCAGAGGCAGTTCAGGCTGACGAAAGGGATGATGCCTTTTCGAGAGTAGTCACAGAGGACAGAGAAAGCCTGAACGGGCTTCTTGGGGTGAGTTAGGGATGTGGGGGGGGGGGGGGGACTGGAGCAGGGAGATAAAGGGTGAGAACCTCGAGCTTCGAGGGAAAAGGTGCTGGGAGGGATGTAAGAGAAAGAGAGAGAGAGAGAGACAAAAGTGAACGAGCGAAACCGTACGAGAGTAAGCGAGCAAGTAAGTGAACTAGTGAGTTTCCATTGAAATTCCCAACGCCGCATATTAATGCTGCTGCATAAATCCCTGAGCTAGCTTTGCTAACCACCTAGATTTATGGAGAGTTCGAGCTCCTGTTTATATCCTATGTAGCTATGGTTACATATAGAGTGGCTATTCTGGTTGGTACTTGAATAAATAGACCGTATATGGGACTATCAATATATATATATACATATAAGTATGTATAGTTATCTCATATATCCATTTAGAAGCCTGTATAATAATGTAGCATCCCTATTATAGTTATATTCCTAAAATCTTCAAATTTCGAACAACCAGCCTATCCGAATGGCTGACACGCCTTAGTCCCTGCACTCGGGAAAATGGCCACGAATCGGAACCAACAATGCCAATTGCTCATCATTACCCAATAAATTCACGTATTTCATCGCGAACCCGTATTTAACCTACCGTAGGTAAGTTAGGTATAATTTTTGAATGCAGCAAGTATCACGTATCATCCGAAATAATTTCTAGTTCCCTTTTGTAGTCATGCGATCGTGGCAATTTCTCTAACGCACATTTTAATACTTTTCGCCATCTTTTTTTGCTCGGAATTTAAAATCAGGTCAACGTGAAAAAAAAAGAAAGAATGAATGTTCGCGATATCGATCGCCGCAATATCGCGCGACTTAATGCGTTTGCCTTGAGCTATAGATATCCGCGCCAGCGTCGTAAATAGAAAAGCGCTATGAGATCGGAGTGTACCGTGAGCTATTTTTCTCTTTCTCACTTTCGTTCCCTACGCTTTTGTCTCTCTCTCTCTCTCTCTTTCTCTCTTTCTCTCTTACTCATTCTACAACAAGGCTGACGTTAATTTTTGCCGGGTTTTCTCTAAAGCGTCATACGAGAGTGTACGAAAGCTTTTAATGCACTAGCGGCTCTCGCATGGGACGATACTGCCTACAGTACATTCGTCCCGCGTTAGCAATCACCGAGTATAGTTCCATTTGCCTCCAACCAAGTGCACGTGTACGACGAGAGTGTCGTGACGTCTGCAAACGTTAGAAAGAATTCCCGCGCTTTTCTCTCCTGAGAGGCCGCCACTCAATCGTACCGCAGGTGGAGTCTGCTGTTAGACCTTTCACGGAGGTTCGACGAGAGAGATAGAGATAAAAGGGAAAAGGGGAAAGAAAAAAAAAAGAAAGCTAGAAGTTAAAAATGCAGAAAACCATTAGGGAGTCAAGAAAACAAAAAAAAAACACACGAAGAAAGTAGTCAAAGCTAGTAAACAGACGGACAGTGCAACGAAGTTTTCTCATTGTAAATTAATGAGTCGGAGTTTGGTCGACGGTCAAAGAGACAATACTTAACTTGAAAAACTTAAAAGTCATTAAGAAGGATTTAATAGGAGGGAAACAAAAAATGCTCGAACTAAAAACCCTTCGAAAAATCTCATCTTCCTCTCTCACTCTAGACACTCGTATATCTACTGGCTTTACAAGCTGCTTGAGAATCTTCACTAATTAAACTGTTTACGAAAACTCGTTAACCCACGATTCGTTGGGAAAGTTATCCCAGCGATTTATTCGTCCTGCATGGGTAGGACGGCATGGTAGGTATTGCGGCTAAGTCAGAAGACAGGGGATGGCGAAGTATAAACCCTGTCCTTTTTCTTCCATGGGATAGACATAAAGAGAGAGAGAGAGAGAGAGAGAGAGATAGAGAGAGACAACGAAAATGCGTTTGCGTGACGTTTCCTTCATTTTCCCGAAAAACAGACAAAGATGCAGACTACTAAGAAACAAGAATAATGAAAATAGGTCAAAGATTACGATAGAGGATTACAAGAATCGAAGTAGCAGTGCAACGACAAGGTTAAATAGAAAGAAATTTTAAATGATGCAAGAAATAAGGAAAACGTAATGTTCACTAATATCACGTTTACGAAACGTATACCAGTTAATTACAGAGATACATTGTAAATCCTCGTTAAGCATCGATACGTCAACGACTCGCGGCACGATTAATCCGCTTTAGCGAAACTCGTCGACGGGGGTTGAGAACTGTTCGCGTGACGTGAAAAAAAAAGAAAAAAAAAAAGAAAGAGACGATGAAATAATGGATAACGTTGAACCAGGAAAAAAAAGGTCAAAATTCCATACGTTTTCCAATGTGCCAATTACAGGTAGATATATACGTATATACATATATATACACACCTGCCATAAATAAAATTGTAAAGTTTGAAAATCAATATAAAATTCGAAAATTAATTTTCCACCCGCCAGCTACACAAAAGTCCCGTGCAGCTGCATCAATATTTTTTAATAACTCTATCACGATGGGCAAACAATGGATTGCATCGGATACAATAAAAAAAAAAACAAATTGGAATAAGTCCATAAAATGTGCAATAGTTTAATACTCGTTATACTTAGTAGCTCAAAATGAACTGACGAATTCGATGAAGGGTTATCCACTCGAGAATTGATCCAAGAGTACGTCCGTCTTTGTCTTACTCACTGAAACGTCCATAAGCCCCTCTCTCTCGTACTCACGACGGGCATAGGAAAGTGCCTAAATCCTTTAAGAATTTTAAAATCGCTTTCATACGCGAAATTCTACATGGCTTTCGATTGATTCGTATAATAAAAGATTTTCGTGTTGGCTATACAGGGTGGATCAAAAGTAATACTATCATTTCATTGGAAGGGTTATCATCAAAGCTCCTCGTACTTTATTCACAGTCGGTCTCGCCGTACATATGTTGACATACTAAATTATGTAAACTAATCCGGTAGCTACAATCGAAATTCTCATTGATCATTACACTACACGTGGAGGGTTCAGTACCGCTATTCCTATAAATATATATATATATACAGTCACGTGGGCTATGGTAAATGGTTAAGCAGCCTGAGGGTGTTCGTAAAATACGGAAACAGCCGAAGGAGAATGACCGTTAAATGTTTCCGCTTAATGATGCTAATTAATGATAACCGCCGTGACGTAATACGTAATTCCCCTGATCGTTTCGAGGGCCATTCGTTTTTAATTCGCTGCCAGCGGCATCGCCCGATCGGTAACCACGTGCCCTCTAGTACCACGTGCGGGCTGACGTTCAGCGTGGCGAACCAAATAATAATAAAAAAACTAAAAAACAGTTTTGGCAATGTACGAGAAAATTATTTGATATTTGCATCAATCATAACCCGGGATTTGTCCTGAATTAAACAAGTTTATCGTGGTGCGCGAACAATACGAGTGTGACGTTAAAATTTGTATGAACGCGAATTCAAAATAAGGAAAAAGAGTTTTTTTTTTTAATAAATACGAATGTAACTTTTTAATAAACGCAAAAATATCGGAGAGAAACAATTTTCACGACATTGCGCAAGACCAATGACTAACTTTCACAGCAACTAGACGCGATAACGTATGCTTGAGCGAAACCTGCATAAATTGCATCCATTGCTCTGGTTTATTAAAATTTCCTATAAACTCGAATTTTAGTTACTACAATTACCGAGTTGGTACCATTATGTACAGAAAACGATATAAATCACACGGCTGACTGGACAAAAGGTCAAAGTACCAACCTGGAATTTCAAAGTGCAACGTATATATTATAGGGGTAAATATAGGTTTATTAAAAAAAATATTTATATATATAAAGAAATATTAAAAAATTATGAAGAAGAGAATTTGTCTTTCCTTCATTCTTTAATTACCGATAAAAGTTTAATCGCATGATATAATGGGGAGGAGGGGGTGGTCACCCCCTGATTCCTTATCGTCCAGACCAGAATACAATTGTCCAAACGTAAAAGATCAGCAGACGGTAAATGGTAGGAAGCAGACAGTTACTGGGAGGGTTGAAAAAGGGGTTCGCACCGATGAGAGAGATAAAAAAAATTGTCTCGATTCTTCGTTCGACTTCAATTGCCTTTAATTGGCATGAAACGAGTCGGATTTATCGGGACGGTTAGTAGAGCGTAGGGAAAATGTCGAGGGATGGTATTTTCCTTAATTCAAGGGAATACCCTTATTAGAGGTTTGTCGCTATAGGGGTTCTAAAACTGGCTTTCATTGTTGCAGCCACTATCGTACCATTTAATGGTACCACCAGCTGTGCCTAAACCCATGTCGCATGTAGCGGACATGCGACCCGCTGCTAAGGATTTCACGTGAAACACACTTTGAGGGATGCTGTAGGTTTATGAAGATCATTTGTACTTGTTTGCCTTGATCACGAGAGGAACGGAGGAGGGCGGGGGGGGGGGAGGGTTGTTACGAGAGGATGATAAACCCGGTGCCAGTGATTAAAGCGCACAGTCACGCTCGTAAAGCACGAGTATTCTCAGTAATACTGTAAAAACTAGTCTTTTAGGGGAATCGGGTAAATTTCGTGTGAAAATTTCGACAATTTTACAGCCGAATCTCTATTTGCCTATGATAAATTACATGATTTTCGAAATAACAATGAAAAATTCGAGATGATCGTAGGCCAAAATTATTTGGCAAGGGTTGGTCAAGAATTAAGGATCCTTAGGGATGCCACTTCGAGACAATACATCCCAAAAACTTCCCCTACACTGCTAATTTCGTAGTTAATAACCGGGAAAAACTTTAAGATACTTCTCTATCGTCGGAAAAGTTTGGAGATTGCAATTCCTGTTGAGATTTCGAGATTTTCCTCCCTGTTAATTTTACAGTTAAAGTGCAGATCGACTATGAGCACGATGGAATCTTTATTGCATTGCGAGATCGAAATCGGTAAAACGTCACCTTCGGCAGGTCCACCCCCGCTCATGCATCCGCAAGCGCCACGATTGGGCGCCAGTCAGCTTTTGTTTCATCGGTGCCGACAAAATAAATTAAAAGAATATTAAACATCCAACCGCAACGTGACGTCATAACTTTGACGTGAAGACGTGGCATTAGTAGTAGCTACGCGTAGTGGACGAACAAACAAAATTATCGGGTGATATTAATGGAGACCCTACACGTGTTTCAGGTGATGATAGTAAATTGTTTAATAACTGTATGTAAATTTCACGAATACCCATTGGCGTAGGATGAGCGTCGTAAAGCGTCGCGACGCCAGTAATACCGACGCTGGTTTCTAGCAAATGTTGCTTTTGCGCCATGACAAAGCTTCGCACAATTTTGCCAAGCGATCTTGCAATGCCGTTGCATTAAAGATTACGCGTAAAAGTATTCGTTTTCAATATGGCGATGATCACGTGTATATGGTAGCTTCGCAGCCAGGGATTTCAGGGGATTTGGGCGTGCTTTAAGACGATAGTATAATTAGCGGTATAGATAAGGTTTCATCCGATAAGACGAAGCCCCGCGATTTGACACGTAATTACGTAACACGACGCGTGGATATACAGTAGCTAAAGCCTAAGTATAGTCAGACTGAAAATACTCAAGGCAGTATTACAATTTAACATGAAAATCGCACATTGAAACGAAACGTTAATACACATTGATTCACGTGTAAAAATATATCTCGCAAGTGCCATATCTTTACGACGCTTCGTACAAATGAGTCCCCTAGACGTTACATTTCAAATCGTCCATTCCTCCCATTAAATATAAAATGCCAAAAATTTTTCCGTGCATTTTTTTTCATATAAAAAAAAAAGAAAGAAAAAAACGTAAAATAAAAATACATGAGAAATCAAGATAGCACATTCACAGTCAGTCAACCATGAGGAAGATAATAATGCCACTAGGTACTCCACAGGTGGGTCATTCAAAATGGTTTGGTTTCTAGAGGCATGATAAAGGCAGGCGTCTATCGTAACGTGACGCCACGACGCTTGGCTACACATAGATTCTGAACAGTAGTAACTATCCGCAATAAGAAGACATTTGTACCTGGCACATATGTACATACGTATATCCACATGTTCGATAAACGGGGATTGAATCACTCGATTAAAGTATAGCAATTCTTCGTATAAGGAACTAGCCAGAATCCATTGAAGATCTACGGCGTCGATAAGCCCATTAAAATTAATCGTAAGAATCGTCAAGACTCCTAAAAAACTGAGCTATGTATGCGGCCAGTTTCCGCGCACCGTGTCAACATGTGTTGGCTCAGCAGGTGGCTCGTTTGGCCGACTGCATTTGAAATTTCGAGGTTATCCCGCGTAGCTAAGTTTTGAAAGATCCAAATTTTCCGCAAGTCGTTTACGCTGCTAAATGGATATATACTATATACTACACTATGCTGTACGTATGATACGTATAATACATATGCCATGTAACAACGTGATAGTATAGTTACGGATACATTACCCTGAGTATCTTCCTTGAGTATTTTAGGCTACGTTAACAATTTACTATATACTACACGTATATCTAATTGCTATTACATAGTTACAGCAAATATGTACATATCCAATAACAGTGAAATTATACGATTTCACAAAGTGATATTTCAATTTAATCATTCATTCTCTGAGTGGAAGTCGTGCGATGTTACGCGATATATCCGCCAGATGGCGGTGTCTTCGATCTTCGTAGACCGCAGGTAGTATTTCGCAAAATGTCCTATTCCAGAGGTGAGACAAGCTAGACAGGACGAATAGTCAGGATGGGCTTGTTTCAGGATCCATCACCCGTAACCCATCTCGCTGGGCTAAATTGACTACGTGAACGAAATATCCTATTTCTAGAATGGCGTATCGTTTCTTGGACACGACATGGGGGCGAGATTAACGCACCCTGGCGACTTGAGCTGCCACAGGAGTAAAGTCTACCTATTCTTACCACACGCGCGTTTCGGCGTTCCTGACTGAACGAAATCTCCTAAAGATCCAATTGTCAGGATGGCTAGGGGGATGAAAACCCAAGAGAAAAGATATATCTTTGCGATGGCTTACTTGGGGGATGCTTAACGATTTCAGGATGTCTTGAAATGGTGTAGATCTTTAGGGGATGAACATTTGGATGAATTTAAAATGGTTTACAAAGTATTGAACGGATTCCTGAATGCTTGTAGGTAATCCGAAATGGTTGGAATTTAACCCTTTGACCCTTTAGACATGGAATTCCTCTTTAAGGGTGAAATCCTGCTAAACTTATTTTGCCGAAATGATTTCAGGCGGTTTAGGGGTTGCGAAATTGTAATAGTCGCTCAACAACAGGACTCATCCTCTATAAAATGACTGCTAGTCCTGGAACTCCTGGGAATATGGATGTCGGAGTAGGGGTAATTTTGCACGAGGTGAGACGCATTAATATTCATTAGCAAACCCCTGCGCACATCGTATAGCGAAACTGGGTTATTCACGCAATATTAACGTTTCGCGATATCCACCACGTGTTACGTTCCTTTTGTACAGGAAGAATCGGACGCTCAACTATATAAACATTGTTCGTTTCCATTTATCTCGTCGTCGTTCATTTTACGCGGAAACGGAAGTCAGCCGAGAATACGTATATCCATTAGCAACGACATATCACCATAGTCATATTTTTAACGGACAGCTTAAATATCCATAGAAGAACTTGAGTCAACCCTTTGATACGCGATACCGGAAGCGAAGCATAGAAAAGTCTTGACAGCCTGAACCTACCTTAACTTAACAATTCAGTAACTTTTCCAGGGTAAAACTTTTCTATCAATATTTGCCTTTCAGTGAGGTTCCTTCACAATTGCCCGAGCTAATTATTCCGGCCTGAAACTGCGAACGATGGTCGGTCCTTCACTTCCGCTTTTTGGTCTTCAAATATTAGATTTCTCAATAGTCCCGTCTAATCACAGTAGAGTGATTAGACATTCCCCTTCCTGTATTTGGTAACAATCGATGCAATGATTTCATGAACCGAGTGTCAGTAGAGGAAATGCTTGTGCGAACCTAAAAATTCACCAGGTCCACTGTTTGGACTCGGATTTAACAGGTGAAGTGGGGTAGTAGCTTAAAAAGAAAGGGGGTTATTAAAAGAGTAAGACGAGAATGAAAAATGAAAAAATTCGTATCGCCTCTGACTGTGTTAATTAATTTTTCTCGAAATTCATCTTTCATTAGCAATGATCAACAAAGCGAATTTCCAACTAGCGAATTCCGCTTAACTTCTTGGCGTCGCTCCCAATTAGCTGGTCGATCCAAGAAACACGGATCGCACGCCGATCCATCATGGAATAAGGATTGTTTTTGCTAGGTACAATAATAGCGACTATGCAATAAGCGTCGTCGCTGGTAATTATGGAATTAAAAAAAATAAAGTATGAACCTTCCACCAGTAGGAGAAGACAGTTAACGTTGGCTGTCTATTATGCAGACAGTACTCGTGAAGGTACGCGGCTATCTCGGATGTAACGTCTCGGTTAATGGGAAAGGCTCTTGAGCATTAGAGTAGAGAAAGACGGCAAGAGTCAGACGCGACGCTGTGCAGTTAACGGTACCGAGCGTCGCGACGTTCCGCGTTGAGAGAGAAGTGGTCGGACGTCGTCGATAGGCCGGGGGTAATTATGGAATGAGATACTGCAAAATTGGCTTCGTAAGCCAAACGAAATTCGCGTCTTGGAATTCGTCGCTGTTGCCTTCGTGAAAATTTAGGGTTGCGACACTGCCTGACGTAAGTGGATAATACCGACAGCTGGTCAGACGGTAGACTTTGCATTGAAGCTTGATGAAATATCGTGAACGAAACGTCGTCTTTTGCGAAAAGGAAGCTTGAGAGGATTTGGGAGTAAATTTTTTTTTTTTTGTTCTTTAATACACAAAATCGAACAAAATTCATACGCCGTGTCTGGAACGCCGTGATGTTGCGTAAGTCCTTGCGGCATTATTATATATAATTGATACTTGGAAAAAGAAGCAGGCCGGCTCTTGTCTACTTGTAAGACTCCGCGGGCTTCTTTGAAGTGACAAGAAAGACTCCCGTTTAAGGGGAGACGGGGGATCATTTTACAAAAGAATTCATGCCCTCTACAGAGTATATAGGAACCTTTCAGTATGTCGGATGATATGAAAGCGTTCGTTATTTTTTTTTTTTTTTTAAAGTCGTACAAACAGCGACGCCAGAGGGAAGTATTAAAAACATTTTTAAAGAATAGTAAAGAAAAAAAAAAAAATTGAAATAAGTACAAAAGCGCGATTGAAATGCTAAATGATTAACGTACACGCTGTACCGAAAAACGTGGTTACTTTTTCTTTTCCCCCCTCTTTTAACAAAAACCATTTATCGAGAAAAGAAATTGCAAATAAATGGCCGAGCGTAACTCAATTAATAAATCAATTGAAGCTCGTAACGATCGTGACGAATGATACGGTCATGTATTACATATACGTAAGGAATAAAATTAATAATAAAATCATCTCTGAAATATTCTATACAAAGTGTATATCTATAGCAGCCGATGTAAAATTGCCATAATCCCAGTTCTCCAACCGTGCGTAAGATCGCTATGGGATTCTGGGACGTTGAAATTCTCCTTTTTTTCCTATAAATAATCATCCCATTGGCATGTATAACGTTCTGTGATCCGATGATAACACGTCGTCATGGTTACTGACCCATTTCGTCGATCGGTCGTATATCCCGTACACGTTTTTTTCATCGTCATCACGTTTACTCCTACATGTATATCCGCCCCCAATAATCACGAGTACGTTTCTTACTCTTATTAGCCTCAAGTAGAGAGAAAGGACGTAAAAAGAAAACGACGTAATCGACAAGCACGAATTAACAGGGAACATTCGTGAAGATTCTCAATAGACGCCCAGGCGTCGGTGCGTCGGACGTCGAGTGTCCTCGAATGCGCGGGAGTTTTCGATAGGCTGAAGAAGGTGTCGCTCGAAGACAGGAATAAATTCGGAATTATTACCTACATAATAAATCAAGAAAGAAAAGCCCGGCGTACCCGGAAAAATATCGAAATCCATATCGATACATATATATACGTATATAAACGCGGCGTCCGCTATTAAATATTAAAAAAAAAAAAAAAACCAAACACGTAATTTAAGAATTATAAAAATTGTCTTGTCTCCTAAAACAGAAAAAAAAAAATCACACCTGTCGTCCCTTGTCGATCCGTACTTATATTTTCTGTGAAAATCAGAAATTCTTAAAAAAAATAAACTGTCATTTACCGCCCAAAATAAGTATGCCAAAAAATATTATAATCTACCTCCTATAAGATGTACGCGACAATTGAACCCAAAAGAAAAAAAAAAAAGAATCTCGAAGCCTTAATTCAAAAATAAAAGAAAAAGCCTTGTATTTTTAACGACGTTGAATCACGTGTCGTCTCCGGTCCACGTGTATATTTTCTGCAAAACTCTGAATTCCCTACAAATAACTCGGCAGTTTCACGATAGAAATAAAAAACACACACCAGTACACTGTGAAAGAAACCTAGCTAGACACAAGTATAAAAACAAAGCCGCATCCAGCCTATAGTGACATTCCTAAAGAGTACAGGCCCTTTCACAAGTGCGTACAACAGTCTCAAAATAGAAAGCTCTTGTTTGACTCTTATCATTCCAACGTACCAAGCCGCCCCATTCGGTATTAACAGCATGATGTAACGCACCCCTTAAAAGATAAAAACAAAGGGGGATATTTGGAGTACCGAAAGCCACCCTCTTGTCTAACACCCTAACATCCATTGTAAAGTCTCGGCCCTCTCAGACCTGATGCAACCCCCTCTGTCCTTCTCTAACGCACTCCTACGCTTACAAGTGCGATATCTACGCGGAAACGCACAAACGGCAAAACTCTTTCTGCGACGGGCGTCGTCGTCGAGTCGTGCCGAGATCGACGCCTGGTGTCTGCATACGTAGTATATATATCTATATAGATATGTATATACGTACGTCAACCGACCCAGCTTAACGGACAGACTGACGGACGGACGAGATAGCGATATTACGCCCACGGCTGCTGCGACGCCTCTTCTGACAGACGACTCTTCGCTCTCTATAGCAACCCTCTATCACGCTATCCTCTCACTGTCTCTGTTTTCTCATCTACGTGCTGTCTCTGTCATGTACTCTCTCTCTTTCTCTCTCTCTCTTCCTCTCTCTCTCTCTCTCTCTCGCGTACTACGTACTGAATTTTGTCTGGTACTGTAGGCTCTCTTGGTACTGTGGTTAATATCATGATGTATGTCTATAGATATACTGTGAATGGTACATAGGCTGACGTAAAGTTTTCAAGCAACGCATAAAGAGCCTGTAGTTATCTGAAACCCATTGATAACGGGACACGTACAGGTCGTTTCATTCGATAGAAATTAAGCGAATTCTTTCGAGGCTGTATTTTGTAAATTATAAGAATATTATTTTGAATTTATTTTTATCGTTTTCTTGGGACAATGTGGTATTGGGTGCTTTCAACTTTTCGATATGTTATCTGTCTGGTTTTGTATACGTAAAGTTGTCCAGAGAGCAATAGCGAACGTGCGTCCTTGCAATATTCACTTAGGCATCCCTGAAGAAAGCTTTCTCTCTCTCTCTCTCTCCCTCTCTCTTGTTCTCCTTTTCCTTTTCGCTCGTGCTATTCCGAGGCTGCACTATTTTAATATTGTAGGCCAGAAATCGAATAAGTTGCCGCCCTGGGGAGAACCCAGGACACTTTACGGGCTTTCACGGAGGGATGGAGAGGCCAGGGTACTTTTACGGAAGACTTACTGCTGGAGTATGGTAGACGTGTGTTCTCCGTGGTATATGCATATATATAATGGACGTAGAGTGTAAGGGTAGCCTGAAATCCGATGGTGAAACATATTGATGTGGTAACGTGTAAGAGAGAGAAAGAGAGAGGGAGAGAGAGAGATGGAAGATATGAAAAACAAAAAAAAAACGACACGAGGTTGACGGCATGTGGTTAAAAAGCCATTAATCATTCTGTATCAACTGAGGCGGGAAAGCCTGTGGGGTTAAAGAAAGGGAGGGGAAAAACAATTTAAGCAGATACATTATATCTCCATTTTTTTTTTTTTTGTTTAAATCCAAGAAAAAATTTGCTTACGATAAAAATTTCGTGTGATATAAAATTTTGGAAAAACTTTTCAACGAAACGAAGCGTAGCGTTCCTAGGCGAATTTCACGTGTTTTTCAGTAATTCGTATAAATCTACAGCAGCTGAGTTATAACGTCGCGAATACACGACGGAGACGCGCGGCAACACGATGACGGCCGCGCTGCTCTCGGGTGTACCTATAAGCGCCGCGACGCCACCCGTCACAGTGTAGAGGCGTCTAATTTTGTGGCCAGTCGAGTTATTAACAAACCCACCGCCGTATAACAGTTGCGTCCGCGATACTTGTCGGCGCACTTGCTGTCTTCAAATAATAATAGATCTTCCCGTAGTACACGCGACCCTGGATTACGAAGTCGCGAACAAAATTCCAGTCCCCCTCTGTAAAATTAAATATCTAAACAAACAATGAGACGAACCGACAGCACCAAAGTACACTCCAAGTCAAAGATTATAACTAAAGTCTAAATTCCACAAAGGCATTACAAATACTTATACAAAGCTCAATATTTTTCTTTACTCGCGTACAAAACCTTCCGCGATGGGTTGACTAAGCTAAGAAAGGAAACTTTGAGATTGAAGTCTCAAAGTTTAAAGTAGCAACACAGCCAAGTAGGCTTATGAAACTGTTTATAGAGTTTCAAGGGCTGATCGGTGGTAAGACTCGTCGAGTCTGTCGGCCGACGCCGCGCGAACCTTCGAGAAACCCGAAGGTAGATAAGGTTGTACGAACAATAGATTTGAAAGAGACGTAACGGAGGAGAGAGAGAGAGAGAGAGAGAGAGAGAGAGAGAGAGAGAGAGAGAGAGAGAGAGAGAGAGAGAGAGAGAGAGAGAGGAGAGGAATTGTGGTATTGAAAATTGAAGAGAAGATAGAAAAGTAAGAAAAGATCCCATTAGACAGTTGAAAGAATTTTCTTTTCGTTTTTTTCTTCTTTTTTTCCCCTCCACCCCCGTCCTAGCCCTCTTAACCACCCTTACACGTTCGTCAGACAAGACACGGAGTTTTCTTTCGAGTGAATCACTTTGAACGGAGGTTCCCCTGTCCTAAGTGGCCTGTTCGACGAATCGATAGTAAATCTCAGATTCCGTGGAGGGTTCTGACAGAGGGTTAAGTGGGATTCAACCCTCGTTCCAAATGACGCACCCTTCGGTCCCTCTGGACCCGGCAGGAATTTCGAAATTTCAAGATAAGCGCTTATTATTCCCACTCCATCAATTTCTGACATTCGGATAACACCGTTGAGTGACGTGTATGTATATGAAGATTTGAAGAAAGTCTCGCCGATTAAAAATCACAATAATTCGATAATATTCGTAATTACCAAATACTTATTAAGTGCCATACAAACCTGTCCATTATAAATATTTTTTGTGTATCACGAAAAAAAGATACATCCCCTGTACCTCTAGAGAATCACGTGTCCAACCGACGCGGTCTTCTCTTCAATGTTTACATACTGATACACATAATACATGAATATATCCAGCACATCCCCAAAATCCAAGAGCACACGCACAATCACATCTACACCTACTCCACAGTGACATTACATAACAATAACGTACACATGTCGATATTGCATATGTAAAATTTTCGTGTAAGCACAGACAGAGCACGGAACGAAATGAAAATAGAATAAGAAAGAGTAATCCCATCAACGAGCCAACTACGTCACTAATTAAGACAGATGGTAACTACAGAATCTCGAGTGTTGACAAACGGATTTATGTAAATTACCATAAGACGAAAATAACAAAATCCCATCTTATCCAAAGCCGAATTTCCATGAATCCGTGGCAACCCTTCTGCCTCTTACCATGAGAAAAAAAAAAAAAAGCGTCGAGCATTGACCGATCCGTCGGGCCTCACGTATCGACACGTATGCAGTTATACTCTTTCCGGTATCTTATTAGTCATTAAATCATTAAAACTGAGATTGTTCGTTAAAAGAGAAAACATTTACCCCGAGTCATTACTCTAGTCACACGCGAATCAAGCGGAAGTCAATAGAACGCAACGTGAGGATAGCGTCGAGCGCGTGGTGGACTCGTGAGGCTCTTGGAAGCTCGTTGATAAGAAAAACAAAAAGAGATAAGAGAAGAGAGAGAGAGAGAGAAAGAAAGAGTTGGAGAGAACTTGCCGGTTAGGAGGATCCTAAGCGAAGGTTCGACGACGACACTGGTGGTAGTGGTGGTGGTGGTGGTGGTGGTGGTGGTGGTGATGGTGGTGGTTGGTAGTTGGTGATGGTAATGATGGTTGTTTTGGTGATGACGTTAATGATTGGTTATTATGATTGGATTATTATTAATAATTATAAACTGATCTTTGGTAGATACTCTTTTTATATCGGATGGGAAATCGGATTGGTTGGATTGTCGGTCTTTCGGTAGGTTGGTTGGTGAGAGAAAAGAGAAACAGGTAGGTCTGGACCTGTGGATGGTACGTGGTGCAGCAGGGCCGGGGGCTGACGCGACACTGATCGTAACGTGCCTCCGGGCGAACCCTGTGCGCATGCCTTCGGCGCATCCGTTCCTCGTGATACGCACCCGGACACATAACCAATCCAAAAAGCGGGATAAGGCAGTGTGTTAAGGCTTACCAACATGTTTCTCAATGATTAGGGAATATTGTATTATGTTTCATTCTTGAGATTGCTAATGGTATATCGATATTGAAAGTATATACCTGACTGTGTGATTTCGCGATATTGATATTATTGAGAGTAGATGATTTGTCTCGCGTTAATATTTATAGATTAGGCAACAGGTTAGGTTATTTGTTGTTCAAGCTTATTCTATGGTTAGGTTGTTCATTGAGAGAGAATCATACTTGCAACAGGTTTGTTCATACTGTACATGGTAAACGAAGAAGTTTTTTTTACGGTGTGTACAAATATACTTTTTAACGTGAAAAATTTTAATTACTCGCAGCGAGTGGCTGATGTAGTTATGGTGGTCATGATTTCCTTTTTTTTTTTTAATAGGATCACCGATGTATTCATGCAGATAATTTTGTTTGGCAGATATTCAATTTTTTTACGATTCTTTACAGATATATATAGGATCAGCTAAGAATTGGGAGACTTTGAGGGCGAATCGTGGAAATTCTTAAGGTATCATAAAAATTCATCGAGCGAACCGTCGAAGAGCTGTGCTTTTATTGGCGACGTGACGCGTCCCTCCGTTTCCCTCTACTACTCTCGCTCAATCGCGAGAAAACAAAAAGATACGAGTTCACGAGGGAGAAAGTAAAATCCAGCTGATCTTCGCGAAGTAAGAAACAAGGGAAGAAAAAAGAAAAAAAAAAAAAGAAAGTCACCGGCAACAGGTGAAAATCTTTCGGAGCAATTTCATATACGTATATAATCCACGTGTCGAAATAAACGTCCGTCCAATTCGTTGTAAGATCGATCTTCGCGCTTCTCGTAAATACGACAATGAGCTTACCCGTTTCGCCTCTAGAGGCGCCACACGTGCATACGAACGTCACGAAACTTCCCATGATCCTCCGCGTGGGCGAATGAGAGATCACAGCAGAGCAATGCGACTTATCCAAATTGTAGAAATCGCGTGGATATCTCACGTTATCTGTATGTCATAGATATAATTGTGCTTAGCAGTGATCTCGCACTAGGGCGCATATCCATACGTATAGTTATTCGTGTACAGTGAGCGACCGAAATAAAGGAGACTTCTCCGGCGATATCGACATTGGCAAAACGATCGTATAACAGAGAAACGGAAAGCAGTAAGTAGGCGGTGGGTGGACGTGATAGATGTGGGCGGTGGGTGGACACGATAGAGATGGGAGGTTAGAGAGCAACGGGGTTGCCCAGGATCTATAGAGAACACTGAGAGTGTAATGTAAACTAATTAGCAGTGGAGTCTACGGCAATTAAGGCCGCTAGAGTGCTTCGCTCTGACACTCCACCAACAACCCATACCTGGTTGACAACAAGGTATTAGTATTATAAAGTGAAAACTACACGGGAGTCTCGAAAGCGTCCGTTGGAAATTGAATATTTCGTTAAAAGCTGTACTGGCATGGCGCGCGATTCATTAAAATCAACGTACAACTTAATGAGTGGGAAAGGGGTTAGGAGGCGAGGGACATTGCAAATTTTCATAATTTAATTATTCGCCGTATCATACGCGATACATTAGTTTTGTATCGTTTCAATTCATCACATTTCTTTTTTTTCCCCCGCTAAATTTAAACCGTCACGCAGTGCTTTCACGCGACGAAGGACTGATGCTACTGGTACCATTGAAACACCCGCTATAGGGTATGACGCATACCTATAATAGAATTGATCGCTATAGCAATCAGAATTCCAGGATACAATATAGGTTTCTGCCTTCCGGCTAGAACCCATAATAGTTAAACAATAAATCGAGAAATTCCGTTTATCGAGTGACTTCGCATTGGCTCCTCTGTATTGTACAATGCGAAGCAACATGGATGCCTTGTCGTTTATCAAAATATTCCTAGTGGATGTGTATCTTACTGAAAATTCGGTAAGCGGCTGGTTACGGTAAACTCTCGGAATGGAATTTTTACATGGCGTGAAAGTAAGTGTCGAATTTTTCCGGCGTATCGACGGCACGTGACTGTTTGAGAAATGAGACGATTTAGAGGCTGCTGAAACGTGAAACTCTTGGCAAACAGCTGGTTCTACTTTCTTTTTGAATTAACGTACCTGAGAGCATGAGTAACCACGATCTGAAAATACTCTCGGACTGAAGAATGACGAAGGAGCAATTGGTACTGAAGGATATATGTAAATCTGCTGAATCCAATGGTTTTATACGTATTACATATGTATGGGCTACTCTTCTCGAGGTAATTTGTAAATTTGAATTTTTACGCGGGAATTATCATGCATTTAAATATTATATCTTACGTACAATCCGTTATGTGCGTATATCTATACCAGGCTTTCCTAATGGTATTAATTATTTATATACCTATTACTTACGCTATTATTATTATCCAGCTAAGATGGCTAATAATATTACTTTCACGTAATCGAGGAAAGTTCAACCGAGTACGTAGTGCCGCCTTTAAAATCTGCGCGGAACTACGTGCTGCCATTACGGTGCGTTTTATTATGGTAAAATTCTTTTAGCTCGCGTTAAAATATGACGTTTTCACTGATAACACGGAGGTAACGTGAGAATAGCCGTTATCGGTAAAATAAAAAAAATCTGAGAGGATCATCAAATCGTATCTAGTTCCAGCTATAACGAATTTTTTGATAATTTTTTGGAAATTATAAATATCAAAGGTTTTCAAGAATTATTAATTATAGAGTATCGCTCCAGCATTAATCGCTTTCTTGTGACATAGTGAAAACCAAGTGGGAATACTACTAAATGAGAATGACCTTGATCGAAGTTCATGAGGATTAAACGTTCCAAATTTTCAAGTAAGACACTGATCAGTTTCATTAAAAGACCACGGAGCTTCGGCTTTCGGTAAACCACCCTAGTTTCACGGGTTAATAAGGAGTTTATCCTGTTATCTCACGTACCCTGAGGAAACGTCTAGGGTTGAGCGGCAAAGCGCAGCGACAACTGCTTCAAGTTCATAATCAGGAATAAAGTAAGTGAAAAGGATTGAATCGTGAAAATTGCAGAGCGTTTTCAGATTATATTTTTAAATGAACTGGCAAGTAGAAGGAAAGTCTCCAGCCCAACCTTCAGCCAGCCAGCCACCCATCAAGTAAAGCAACGTGGAAAACCCAACAGTGAAAATTTACTTTCTTTTTATAACAGCTCGAGATACTTCTCTCAGGTGAGCACGTTAAACCAACAATTGTATTAATACACCATCTTTCCTACAATTTACGTATTATGATCATTCGAAGCTTTCCTATAAAGTTTTCCGTCGCTACGTAACCTGACCTATGACCCTCGAAACTTGCAACTCGCAACGGACAACAATTAGTGGCTGACTTGATATTTTTCTACTGTGGTCTGTGTACCATCGGGACTTCTACCACTGGCACTCCTACTGTCATTACCAACAATAGTCCTTACTATTGTGCAATGTACCTCACTACTGACCAACTTAACACTGCGACGTTAATAGAGCATTTTCAGGTCCTTGGGGTCGACTTTAGAACAAAGTCGATTTAACTGGGCATTCAAGTGATCGTTCCTTACAATTCATGAGAACCATAAACGGCCATTCCCATACAAGAAATGCAAATGACCAAACACTATTGAACTCCATCGGTAACTTGTACGCGTATGTCGAAAAAGTTACCAGTAGCCTTTATACGTTTAATTTTTATTATGAGAATTTTTTTTTTTTTTTGAAGGCCATGCATTTTAGTAGATTGAGGGGTAGGAAGGGGGGGGGGGGGTTGAATAGGTTATAGCGGAGAACGTGGTGGGACCAGGTCGTCTGCTCTCGAGGGTGCTTTCTGGGTGTGGAGAAGGGTTGAAGAAGAGCTCCATAAGGGTGGCATGAGCGAAGGGGGCCCTACAGAGAGAAAAAGGGTCTGGAAGGGGTGGCAAGAAGGGGGGTCGAGGATCCCGTGGAGGTAGTTTGCGGGGAACGGGAGAGAGAAGTGGAGGAGTGTCACAATAGCCTGCAGATTGGAGAGGCAGACGTACAGTCCGAACGTGGTACAGTCAAGGCGAGACAGTGCATAGTCGTAAGCTATCATGGACTATAAAGTACTGAGCGGGTAGTATCTAGCGGGATGGCCGACCAAAGCCCGATATTACTACTTGTACAAATACAAATATCCCAGATGCCAGTGAGGTTGGGGTTGACAGGGATTCTCAATGTCATAATATATACCGAAAAGCTCTTAAGTAAAGTTGTGCCAACGTAAAGCTGGCGATTTACCAGATTTCAAATATATGTGTTTTTAATGGTTGTATAAAAAAAAAAGAAAAAAGAAAAAAGAAAAAGAGAGAAAAAATATCCCACTTTCAAAGTCTAGCCATAGGTGAGGGATATCTACTTGCTCCTAGTTATTAAGTACGATGGTAGTCGAGCCCAAAATGGAAGTAATGAATTCTTAAAGTTTCATGGATTTACGTGAACTCATATTCCCCTAGGATTTTAAAATATAGGGATAAAGTCTGAGACCGCGTTAGACTGGCAAGTCCGGCAGGAAGAAGTCCGTCTCAGAGGGGTTTTGGCGTTTGGATGCCGTGGCTGTGGGGCGTAATATTGATCATGGCATGGGCGGGGGTGTCTGCACTCTCCAACCCCCGTCACCACCGCTCGGGAACCAACTGAAGCGTTGCAACGGGCCCACTCGCTGCATACACGCGCCATCCCTATAACGGGTGGTCGTTAAGTGTCGCAGAAAAATCTCAGTAGCGTGTCATCAACGCTTCGGATAATACCCATTGAACGCACATGGTGTTGTTGCCTTACGAAGTATAAGGGAGTTTTCAATAGAGAAAAAATAAGTTTGAATGAAAAAAAAAATATCCAAAGAGTGCACCGAATGCATAAACAAACATTGACTTTTGGACTCGATTGAAGAAAACAAAAAAAAAAACAAAAATCCCATCTAAATATATTTCTTTGTAAGGTTACGGAACAAGTTTTGTAGCGACTGATACTAATGGCAATGGATTACGCGTCTGGTTCCATTTAAGGAGAGCTACTTGTATCGATAGATTATCGATTGATACAGGATTTTCACGTTTGAGAATCACTGACGAGTTTCACGAGAGATATATGACACTGTCGTACGGTTCTTGAATAGAACTGTACCGTGCAAAGGAGGCTGAGCCTGCGCGCGTACAGGCTGGCTATATATGTATATACACATAAACGCAAGTGCAGGCTCGGTGTGGGTAGCCGTGCAAAAAAAAAAGTCTTTTGCAAGAGGTGTACGCGGGGATTCCGATGGAGGAGAACTACAATATAGCTGGGAGCTTGAGACCATAGAAAAGCCGTCTGGCTTAAAGGGTCTGGTTCAGGACGAATTCGCGAACATACGAACCTAATCTAAACCTAAGCTTACGTAGCTACCTTTATATACTATTCGTGTACGCGTAATGTCTCTCCGTAGACCCGCTAACCTGCATGACCCTTTGGTACCATTGAAAACTATGTTTCACATACCCAACATACTTTGCGATATTATTACACCGGAAGATAATACCTATTTCAATGCACGAGACAGGCATTAAGTGCGTTCGAATGAAAAGAATAATAAGCAGAGTGATGCGGATGAAAATAAAAATGGGAATTCAAATACAAAGAAAAGGTACGGAGAGAGCCTTTAATTACAAGTTGAGTTTAATAGGAAATGCATCCTGGATATATATATATATATATATATATATTCTCCCACGTCCCTCCCACGCACGTGAAACCAGCGAGGAAATGACATTTCTCTTATTCGGTGCACCGAGGAAAAAATAAAGTTTTCCTGGATCAGCGCATCCCCGAGATCCCGTAATTGCGAAGGCACTCAGCTCGACGTCGGTTACCAGGTACAAAATCAACGACAGGGAGCTCATGTCGTCCAGGATCAAAAAGAACTATCAGTGGAGTCTAAGGGAGTAGCAGGTAGATAACTAATTCCCGTCAGGAAACGTAAACGTTCAAAAGAGTATCCTTGGGCTTAAATTTTTCAGCTTTGAAATATACATGGTAATTTTTATATGATTAGTACAAGCTATAATACCGAACCCCGGGTACAGTACCTTCTGTAAGTTTGTCAGCTGACGTTTATTCATAGTGACCGTTGCCAGTGGAGAATACGATTTTGGGCATCACCCAAAATCTCCTACTCGCCTATACTAATTATTCGACCTATACTGACTTTTAGTCTGATACTATTTAACTGCAGGATTCGGGCACGAGTCCAAGCCGTATCTACGTCCAACTAAACCGAATAAAAACTCAAGACTATGGTACGATAGGATTGCCCTACAGTTATTTCTGGGCAATGCCTATCTGTGGGGTGTACGACAACAATGTTTGGCACAAACAAATAATGCAGGTGAAGGTGCATTACAATTTTTGTAAAATCAGGTAACTCCTTAATTAGAGGGAGGGAGGCTGAGTTGTTATGATGAGAGAGCGAGAGAGATAGGGAGGAAGGAGCGGAGAGAAAGGGTGAGATTGTCAAAAAGGGGTAAATGGAAAGAATTAAAGGATATATGAAAAAAAAAAAAAAAAAAACTTAATGAGGTAATGGTCTGATTAGCAGCAAGTCCCAGCTAATACAGAGAATAAGCGACGAACAGCCTTAAGTAGTACTGATTATTTAGAAGACAATAATGATTACTGTTCCGAAGATAATTCTTATTGGATTAGTTAATAACAAACACGTGACTGTAAATCGAAAGTTACTTGTGGAACTTACTGCTAACCATACCGATAACCATTGCCGTTCCCTTCTCTTCGTGTATCTATGGGCTGTGTAAAAAAGTGAAATAGAGTGGCAACTGAGCGTGAAGGGATGCAGGAGGTAAAATATGAGAGGTGGAAAAAGAAGCTCGTCGAAGTGCAGAAGGGTAGCAAGGGATGGTATAGGGTAAGGGCAGGGATGATGGGTGGCTTGGTGGCCGCGGGAGGGGGAGAGGGGAGGCGGTAGGTAGAGGAGCTAGGCGTGTAGCCGAGACCTCTCCAATTACGGCACAGTGCGCCCGCCACCGCGTGACGTCAGCGTTTCATTAATTTTAATTAAATATCCTTAATTTTTATGAGGACCCGCAACCAACATCCTCTGACGTCCTGCCGCTCTCGCCATCGTACCCTTTTTACTCCTATATGTTTCAAAACCCCACCGCCCTTTTTTTTTCTTTTTAATTAACCCCTGTTACCATTTCCATCATTGCCCTGCGCCCATACTATGCTAACTACTACGTAAGCGTGTCGCGACGATGAAATCTCACGGGAAAAATATGCACTTTGACTGAATTTTCAGTGAATCGAGGACGCGAGCGTCGCGACGTCTAGTTTACTGTTTGGCAACAAATTTAGTTAACTAGAATGACTAGTTAATGGGACGGGATCGATTCGTGGATGTCTTTATATAAACTCTAAGTAGAAACAGCTACGGAAAAGAATTTAAAAAAATGATTTAAAAAGTAAGCAAAAATTGGGGGGTAATTTTTATGACTAATTTTCAGATAGCCGTGCATCCCGTACGATTTAACACTTGCGATTTATGTGGATCAATGTATCCTGTATGGATCGCAGGCTTATAAAATATTCTTATATTTTTTTTCTTATTTTCAAATACTCACACCATTTTTACCCTTTTTCCTGTTTTCCTAAACTTCCTTTGGCACAAGTGAAAATTTCCTCTCTGCGACCGTCTACGTTATTAACAAATGTTTGACAAAAATATCGACGATCCTATGGAATGCCTTTCGAAATTCTCAGCAAGGAATTCCCGATGGGTCTGACGGGGATATGAAATATCTACTGGCAGTGGGTTTTCTACGCCACCAAATCTACTAAGATCGCCACGAATATATATATATATATTGTGACATATTTTCTGACCACGCGAGATCGAAATCGGTAAAACGTCACCTTCGGCCGTCCAACCCCGCTCATGCATCCGCAAGCCACGGCTGGCCGCCAGCCAGCTTTTGTTTCACCGGTGCCGAAGAACCGGTATGTCCTGGGAAACGAGGTGGGTCGCCCTCGTCTCCACCAAAACGGCACAGAGCCACTATTCGAAATCCCAGCACCAAGTAATAAAATCGGTGTGACTCACCAGAGCAGGCACAGCTAATCCGCGGGAACGGAGAACTCTCCTAGGGTCATCCCTCGGGTGACGGGTCACTACGGCACTGGGATGCACTCCGAGAGCA
>JARPRG010000230.1:127534-146298 GCA_031001745.1 Hartigia nigra
ACAAGACTAAGGGATGATACGAGTACGTCTTCTCGCATTAAAAATCTAGCAGACTCCATTACACCCCTCGTACGGTTTCTGTCCCTAAACTACCCTGCCCGAGCACTAGGCGTTCTCAAAGTTGATGAAACGTTTTCCCACACGTGGATTCACACAAGGGAGAGTTCTCGCGGTATGGGGAGTGGTAGGTTGAAAAAGAAAGACAGAAAAAGGATAGATCAAGGTAGACAGAAAAAAAAAAAGAGAATAAGTCGACGTATTCAAAAGCTTTTCTTTAGTGCTTCATAAAATTCAAAGCTTCTCCACTGTTTTACTGCAGCTTACTTTCCGCGATGCAACCCCCAACCCCTAAACTGAACTGAACTCTTGGAACAGTCCAAAACCCCACCCAGCTCCTCGTACGTACCACGTGCTTCATCCCTTAAACCGTTGAAAATATCGTTTCCCAATAAAACCACCCTTGACTTCATTTTGGTTAATGCACCCTTCAAACAAAAAAAATAAAAAACAAACATTATACGTTTGAATATAAATGTTTTAGGAAAGAAAACTGGGTAACCAGTGCAACGGCCTAGTGCTACGACAGTTAATAGTACGGGGATTCTGGTATCAACGTGATTTCCCTTATTACGTGACCAGGACGACGTTGTTCAGACACCAGGTGTCTGAATGTGGTGTTGGGCAAGCGAACGTGCTTGTAACATAAATTATATACTAGGTATACATGCATATATGTACGATATCGGAGACGTATGTGCATAGCTATGTATATACCCTCTCTAGAAGGATATCTCATACGTACATACATATATAGATGGAAAACCGCTTGGTTAAAAGGTTACAGAAAAAGAAAAAATATATATAAGAATAAAAAAGACGCAAAAGAAATAGGGATAGGCCAAAGTAACACGTAGTTAGATGTACACACATGCATATTTCATAACGTACAGAGTTATTCAACCTAAATGGATTAATGAGATTAGATAGTTATAATGCAAAGAGATGGGTTGTTTAATAAATATTAATTTTTTTGCAATATTTTCATAGAGAAAAAAGATCGATCTATTTTTTAATGCACAAAGCACATTAAAGAATTCTGCCTAAGGATCGATGCAGGTAACTTTCTGGACAAGTCGATATTGAAAAAGTTATTAATCGCAGATCGTGTACTGGTCTTACTATTTTTCGGTTTTCCTATGCTTACCGTGAGTGCAAGAGAGAGACAATAATGGGCGTTTACGTGCGTAAGGGAAGGACAGACGTAGTCATGGCTCTTATTAATATCCTCGAGCAGCAGATAACCCTTTGTCATGTTTGCTGTACTATCAATGCAATCTAGCACGTTAGTGCTGGATAATTCGATACTACACGCGGACTCCTATTAACGCACATACGATACAAGGAAGCTCTGCCACCTTATTTATAAATTTCACATAGAATTTACGTACTAATGACGAAACATCGGTTTAGTCGTAAACAATAAGGCAAAGCGCGATGCGCTAGCACGACGGTGCCGCTGTCAGAAGTTATCTCACTGTATTCCGGCACTCTATTCAATTACACTGGAGACCCGGGGAACTCTGGCAAAGCTACATTCACATCGCGGCGCTCTCCCGCGTCTCTGCTAAGCTCACGTTAGATATCCCGGCGTGCCCTGTTACGCTGCACAGAGCATTTACGTGATAGGAAGCAACAATGATTCGACTGCTAAAGTCGAAGCTATTTTCCGGGTTAGATAATTTCGAATAAACACTTAATCATGCGCGTAGAGAGAAAGGTATATGGAGAATGACGGAAATACATGATACAAAAAATGGCCGACTGACTTGAAAAGTATGCAGATAAATTTAATATAGAAAAAAGAAAACAAGGTGAGGAAACGCGAATAGCCGAGGCGCGAAAATTGGAAATCCCTTCGGGCAATCTCAAATGAATATTTAACCCCCTGAACTACGGGGTGACAGGACCCTCTCATCGACTATCTCGCGTCAACTATACATGTTGCCTGACACTTTTCTCCCTCAGCGATCCTCTCTATTCGCCATGGGACACAGGTATGTATGACCCAAAAGGCAACCGTATGCCTGGCAAAGCTAACAACTCGCAGTTCACGTAAATTAAATTTTATCGGAAAAGTTTCATGACGACGTTCAGATCCCACCTCACATCCCCGACCCGTACAGCCTATACGTATTAGGTATAAGCAGTTATAGTTATGGTAGTGAGTGGATGTGTTTACATCGAGCGTTTAGGTCGTCCAGGTAGCTTATTTATGTAACATACTAAGCTACCAATCCTAATAGCACGTATACGCCGTACGTAGGCAGACTAACAGTGTACGTATATATAATATGTAATCATATGGGGTGACTCAAGTTCCGGCCTTGGGCGATCGACTATAATGTGCTTGGAAATTCGAGACGGAGACCAAGAAAGTTTTAGAACATTTCATGCGGAAAACCGTATGCTTTTATTGGATCACGTGAGATACGTGGGTTCGTGAAAATAATTGATATAAAAAAATATTGTCTCCTATACGATCCTTTGATAACCAAGAAAGTACCGTGACAATAGGTAGACATTTCTGAACCAACTTGAAGTGCCCCATTAGTTCCAGAGATATACTCATACGTCACGTAATGGGATACGTCGATCTGAAATGGCTTCTTTTAATATGATCCATAGGCACTGACATGAGATTTCATACGTTTCTTATATTTATCGAATGATCGATCATTTTATTATATACATATACGATTTTGTTACGTTTTCACAGATCATTCAAGTATACGAAAGACGTAACCGGTGCTTTAAGAATGTCAAAGATTAAATCCGTCGCGAATATATATATACACCTTAAACCTGTCATTGCTTTATAGTGCGTGCGGTATGTATATAGATATACAACTCTCGTATATTGTCTTGCATTTCTATATGCATGTTCCCATCTTTCATGGATGCTGTGGCTGTATCATTTCTTCTTGTCACCGGGAACCGTTTCAATGTCGAGGGTTCTGAGAACAGCAGGCTGCCAACATTGTAGAGAGATGTGACGCGTGGCATCACGTGGGGTATTGATCGTCGCGCAGCATCCACGAGAGCCATTCCGGCTGCCAACCTTCCTACCTACTCCAAGCACTACTTCCCTTTCCTACGACCCTCGGAGAATTCTAGGGGATGAGATTCCCTGGCTCTTACCCTCCTGGTCTTCATAGTTACACCCTGGTACCATCTCACTTACCCTTCCGTCACTTTTCACCCTTCAATCTCCCACCCGCGTACCCCTCTTCTTACCATTACAACTTTCCAAGCCTTCGAGCCATCCGCCTCGATGTATCCAGTGAGTTAATTATTAAATGCATCATCCACATAGTTAATGACAAAAAGTTGAGACTGCATCTTCGTTTGCGTAACACTGTTGATGGTCGACGGTAATAATTAGTGTTGGAATTAGAGGAACGGATATATATGTGTGAAGGGTGGAATATCAATATTCTATTTTGGCGCCGAAAATCGGATGGCAAAATTGCATGCTATTTTTAAAGGATGAAATCTGGACTCGAGAATCTGACAGTTGCTACTCCGATGTTGCTGGTTATCAGTGCACGTGGAATCAGAATTTCCTCCGTTGGGAATTAGACGTGGCCCGGTTAACGGATAGATTATGAATTTATTTAAAAGCTCGCTGGTACTTGTCGGATTAAAAGTTTCTTGTGATACGTTAGAAAAAAGCAGAGAGAGAGAGAGAATGAATAAATGATAGAAGGAAAGAAAAAAATGAAGAGAAGAAAAATGCTTTCCGTCTCTCTTTCTCAGAGATGAATAAGAAACCCGACTGTCATGGGGATTTAGGAATAATCCAAGTATTTGAAATATCTTCCCTAGGGATTTACGTTTGGATTATTTGATATTACCAGCAACAGAGAAACTATTCAAATGGATTAACTGTAGCTTCGGCAATAACCATTTGACAGAAGCATACGTCAAAAACAGAATCGACGTTATAAACGTCGAGTCAAAAGCCCTGTGCTGCACAAAGATCTACTCGAATACACAAAGGATATCTTGAAATACGATAAAGTATCTATACATATTATTATATAAATAGATATACTAGCCAATATTATATAGCACAAGGATATATTTAGGAAATTTTATACTGTAGCGACGTAAGACGAAGGAGCGAAGCCATCTTGATTTACATACAATACAGTAAATAATACCCATAATGCAAGTATTGCGAACAACAAAAAAGCTAAATTCTGAAATAAAGTTTGAAAATAAGACGCGATAACAGTGGTTCCTCAAATAAACAAAGAGAGGACGATAACGAAAAGGTGTTAAAATGACATTAAAAATATCCAATTCTCAAAGTGTATAAAATCTTTAAAGAACTCACCCCCGTAGGTCAAAAGTCCTCTTTGCCAGCTCCAGCTTGAAGACACTCGGTCAACAAGCCGCTAGGAACTGGAGTAGAGGCCCAGGTAGTAACGCAGGTAGACGGAGAAGACGAAGCGACGGTTGAGAAAAGGTTTGTCCTTTGTTGACGTTCTTAGTCGCCGTTTGGGAATGCCTTTAAGCTTTGTGAATCCCTTTTTACCCACAGACACTATAAGACGTCGTGCAATGGCCGGAGGTTGTTGTGCATGAGGTGACGCGACGGAAAGGTTTACGACGAGACGGGTGACAAAGGGGACGAAGGAGTAAGGGTTGGCAACGCTGAGAGGACTGGTAGACGTATGAGAGAAAAGCTAGAGAAGGGGTTGGTACACGAGGAGATCTTTTAGGGCGCGTACACACGAGTGTCCGATCGCGAAGAGAGTACGTAGGTAGATAGGTAGGTAGGTAGGTAGCGCGACGACGCGTCATTAAAGAAAAGCTAAGTTTAGAGAGTGCGACAAGAGAAAAAACGTATGATAAATACAATAGAGGATCTAGTACGACAGGGAGGGTTAGAGGAGTCGGTAAATGAGTGAGTGAGTGAGTGAGAGAAGATTCGAAGGAGAGAGCTTAGAGCGGGGACATTATTTTGGATTGCGTGCCAAAGCGACAATCGCAGCCAATAGGCGCGCCTTTATAAATCGAGATCACCTTCGGCCAACTGGGACTTCGACTGTACGCTTGGCGCTTTAATAGCCCTCGCCATTTTACTGTACGAGCGAATGTATACTCTTGTATGATTACCGTCGTCGTTACATACAATACGTGACTTTAAGTTTGAGTATCTTTGAAGTATTTTGATCGTAATAGAAATTTTAGTTTACGGCTGTGATATTAAACGAACTACCATTAAAGCAACACTGATTCGACCCTTATAAGGGATTTACTAAGTTCCTTGCAGTAATCTCTTTTAAACCTCTTGGTAATCCTGGAGATCTTTGGGGAAGTTTTTGTAGCTTTTTTTTTCTTTTCTTTTGATAGGCATTCAAGAGCTGGAAATTGGCGATATTGTAAATCCTACGCATTTATTTTGCATTGGGAATATATATGCCGTATCTATATTTCGAGTCTGCCAATTTTCAGGACGGATAGAGTAACGAGGAATTTTCGAGAGCCTGCGAATGTTTTTATGAGGAGAAAAATACGCTCGTATCGCAATGCTTTTTGATTTAATCGAAAAATTGGATTCGGGTGCACAATAGCGGGACGTTGACGATTTAACGAGCACGGATGGTTCCCGCGGGAATATTCTGGAATGAAGAGCTACAGAAGAAGTGAGGGGAAAGGTTAACGGGATATCCTGGAACCTGGACTCGCGGGTGGATTAAAGGAAGATAACTGCATCGTAATCTCCAATCTGAGCTTCCTCTGGGAAATACTCTCACTGCTGCCTGCAGGTACAACGCAGAACGGTAGAAATTGCATTTTAAAAGGCAACCGCCGACCGCGACCTTTGCCCTCGTTACGAGCAAGCTTGTGAACGATGCTCGTCGCTTATCCCTGATAAAAAAAAATATTTAAAAAATGGGAAACAAAATCTCCGAAAAACCACTAGGAATTAAAGTCCTTACAAAGCATATTGTTGCTCACCCTGTATACATATGTCTATCATATATAGATATATAAAAATTGAAAAATATTATGTAAAGTTGGTGCTCTTCATTCCTATAGGAGAAAGAAATGAACACTCGGCATTTCTATTGCTACACCCTGCACGAGGCTGGTAACTAATACGAGTTATTATTGCTGAGAATTCGTAATGGCGGAGAAGAAAAGGGACGAAGCTACTATTGCACGCCTCTTGATTTCACCCGTGACTGGAGTTTATGGGGAAGTAAATTTCGCAGTCTAGAGTCGCACAACTCAACCTTATTGCCAAATCATCCCCCGAGACCCGACGACCCCACGACTCGTCAGTTCCGTATACGCCTGTGAAATTACGCAAAAAAAAATGCATCAATTTTTGTTCACTGCTCAAACTATGCTCGATTAAAATGTCAAAATTTTAATTAATAATAATTAAAATAAAACCAAAGAATTGTTGATTTAAATATTAACTACCCTATTGATTTTAATGTTTCCACCAAGTACTTGTACAATAAATACCTAATTCGTTTTAATCGTAAAGATTAAGGGCGCCTTGAGTAATTTTCATTTTTACAGGTTTGCCAGGTAAACTTTCACCAGACCTTAACGTAAGAGTCTAATAGCGTAACGCCTTACGACGTACAGAGGGGGTTGCGACATTCATCATTGAGGGTTTCATTTAGCAAGGCATTAAATTTTCGACCACGACGTGGTTAGCATGCCATTGGCTCCCGCCACCCTTCTCCACGAGGGTGAATTTCCTCGATATGACCGTCGGTAAAAATGTTTTATAAATTTGCAGCAGAATTGCTCTACAGGATAAAATAAGTGCTGAGAAAAAAAATTCACGCTCTATACCAGATCACTAAAAAAAATGTAGAGACAAAAAAGAAAGAAACGGGGGAAATACCTTGAAATAATATTATGTGAATACTAGAAAGTCAAAAGGACCGATCCGAAATTCCCAGCATCCCTGTAATCCAAAAACCTATTATGATTATTACATGTTATTATTATTTGGAGCCAGCTGTACGACCAGTTTGGCAACCAACCGGACCCGAAAAAGGGGATGAAACGGCGCATTTCGCAAGTGAGAATTTCATCCCTTAACCTTCCACAACCCTTCCTCTTAGCTATCCCCCTTCGACAATATCCCTTAAAGTTTCCTACTGTCGCAGATAAACTTCATGATTTTGCGCAATTCTCAACGCAGCGATTCAGCAAAGTCAATTATCTCTATGAATGAAGTTTGTTGTTTCCCTAATTATTATACTTTCTCTTATCAGCGTCATCGTTATCATTGTCATGACTTTTAATCGTGTAGCACTGTACTTTGGAAGGATCATGGCTGCGATCCAATAATTGCAATGCGCCGCGACGCCTATAGGAAGACGATGGGAAGAAACACAATTGGCAAATTGATTAATTAACTAAGTCCCTGATAATTAATTACGTTATGAACGTAGCAGCGATACGACGGCCTATATCGTTGACGTCATATTTCAGGATATCTTATCAAACCTCGATACTCGATATTGCATCTGCCACGTCTTGACCTTGCAAATAGTCAACCAACGTGAAGCAAAGTTCAATTGCCGCACGAAAGCACGGAAAATCGATTTAAACTGAGAAATACAGTCGTAACGCGTGAGTTGGGATTTAAGGGGTGTGAATTTATCTAAAGGGATGTTGCCCCGGCTCCGTTTGTACGTTTAACGTCAAGTCAACGTTTTCCCAGCTTTTCGGCAACTGTCACGGACAAGAATATTTTACCAATTTGGCTCGTAAAGCCATTTTGAAATTTCATTTGTTTTCTCTGTGCGTGACATGAAAATTATTATACAGGGTATTCCAAAATTACCGAACCTACGATGTATACGATAAACAATTAAATAATTTTCCTGATAAGAATATACCTGGAAATGTCACATTAGAATGTCGGACTTAAAAAAAAATGTAAAAAAAATACAAATTCAAAGTTCAACAATAGCATTTGCATTGTAACTCAATTTTCAGGTAAACACGACTCGTCAAGCCTGCCATTAGAACTACACGTCATAGCTCTTAGCACACTCGACACGTACTAGAAGGAGATAAACAGTCCTGTAAACCATAGGAAATTGACTGCATGCTGTTTCACTGCTATAGATATCCATAGCACTTAAAAAAATTCCCTATGCAAAAGAAATACAGTAAAATTTCCCTAATTACAGTTAGACACAATTGATTGACCTAAATTCAAAAATTACTAGATGCTTCGTTAGTCTCAAGTCTAGAAATATTTACCCAGTCAGATGGTTACTGCTAATTGAAATAATCCCAGCCAGTCCATTGTCATTTATTAACACGGTACACAGCATCCCATCCCCGGTATCACAACTTTCATCCTATTGTCATAACGCTACTGGCATTAAGGTTCAGCGAAGTCATTAAGCCGTAGACAGTACAGAACTATTAAAAAAGATCCATAAAACAAGTGAAAATAGTAACAAGACTTTTCTATACACTGTATCAAACTGTATTCTTACTTGTAAAGTTTTCTTCGAACAAGCATTTAGGTTTACCATCAGCGTCATCGTCATCGCGACAGCCATCACCTGAAATCTAGAAGTACTGAGTGGGCAGGTGTCGGTAAAACAGGCAAGGCAACCCAACGGAGACAAGACAGCTTAAAGTCCTGTAGGAAAGATCCTTTTAGAGAATTATGAAGTTATCGAGGAAGTTTTCAGAGAAAGGGAACACGCCTCGCCGCATTATATTTAATAACGTTCAATAAATGTTCCCTTCGCCAATGGTATTCTGTCTCTCTCTCTCTATATATATATATATATATACACACTTGCTCTCAATGCTAGTCGATCCACTCTTCAGTCAGCCACCCATCCACTCATCTCAACCCCCTTTCTCGTTCGCTGAACAGTCAAGTTAAACGACTGATTTTAGCCAGGTCGAGATTCTACAGAAGAAAATCCTCACTTCAGAACGAGAGTAAGTGTTACGAATCACAGGACAAGGTTTTACTTACCGTAACAGGTAGGTATGTCTAGGGAATTAACGTCTACTGGTTCTAAGGATATACATATATAGATATATACATGAAGGAAGCAGTACGCTGATTAGTAATAGCATACGTTGTTCTCCAGTTACTAACGAGTAGAGAGATTGCACGGAAAGTTTCCAGGTCTGAGGAGTAATAGTTATCTCGATGGAGAAGCCATAGACGATCGGTCGATGTTAACTCGATATAAGAAACCGTATCGATGTGAGATCGATTAAGTGACAGAAGGCAAGAAATTAAATGGAAATAATTATCAAGGCTCACCAAATGGTTATTCAATGGCGTCAGAATAGTCGTAGAAGAATTTTCTCTGGCAAAGAAGCAAATGTAGCCGGCACGGGGTAGCCGTGTAAAACGGAACGGAACGGAACGGAACGAGATGGAATGGAATGGTACGGGGTGGGACAGGATAGGGACAGTGGTGCCCGTATTTATAGTATGGATTGTGTCTGCTTGGCAAACAGCCACTGAGCGGACATCTTGGTCCATAGGAAGCGAATTAAAGATGCTGCCTGCGTGCCTATACGGTCATCTCAGCGATATCCCACCAATATGAAAAAAAAAAGAGTCAGGATGAAAAAATTGTTCAAGACAGGCTCAAAAAAAATCTCGAGTATCTCAATCGAGATAACCAGGTCAGGGTTGTTGTATGATCGTATCCGTGTCTCTATAGAGATCCAGCACGAGTCTGAAATCCAATAGATGAGATTGAGATGGATGGAGAGGTAAAGAGTGTAGCCACTGGACCAGAGGGAGATGCTTTTATTAGACTTCGAGCATCTTCGCCAAATAGGGACGCACTCACAATGCCTCGGCGAATCTAAAATAACCCGGGAGTCTTCCTTTCGGTCTTTCAGTCGCGCATTGCCTACGAGTCGATGCACTCGTCTCGTGCAGACGAGGTCGAAGGTCGGTGGGATCGCGATTTTCAACATTTCCAAGAGCCCCCGTTTCAACCTAGGGATGATGACGGCTTATTTTAGTCGTATACCAACGACGATATACTCACCTCCCTTCGTTACTACACTGATAAAGATGGCGGATCCAGGGTCCATTTTTGTCCAGGAAATTCTCAGACTCTGAGGCTAACGTCCTTATATTCTGTTTTTGGAAGAGTTTAAACTAGGCTGCGATCCAATGAGATTCAGCTCAACTTTCAACGTCCTGCGTATACCGGTCGAGTATATTGATGGGGAAAGGGTGGCGACGTAGGTTTGTTTTCACTGCGACTCTGACAGTTACCCACGTGAAATGACTAGTGGGATTAGACGGAATTAGTGGTTTCGTAGCCACTTCGACTCCCGGCTACGCTAACTAAACCTCGAACTTCTCAGCAAAACCTGGAAACCCATTACCGTGGTTTGCCTAACAAATGCGCCAGGCTTAACTACCCCGGGAACGCTGAGAGGAGGCGAAATTTTATCATGGAGACTTGCCAGACCTATGATTCCCCGCAGTTACTGACAATGGCGACCTCTACATCCGGGAGTAAGATATCCGACAATAATATCAAGGTAGAACCTTCCTGATGAATTCTGAGGATTAAAAAAAAGAATTAATTCGACCAATCGTTTCAGGAAAGGTGAAAAGGATCACGTATCCCTTTTTCCAATCGCCTGCCAATGGAAGCTGGGACATGGAATGGTCCATTCGATGGGCAATTTCTATCGCAGCGGATGCTGCTCGAAATTACCTATACGCAATAGTGTATATATATATATATATATATATATTTCAATGCAAACTATACAGTCAATATATTTGTATACAGTACAGTATAGTATATATGTAATACATATTGACATTGCTATATAATTTATCAGGACCAATATATAAACCTACCTGTCAAGAGACCCAAAGTACACGATCGAAATAAATAAAAATTTGTATAAGATGCAGCGACAGAGTGGTTGCCTTTGATACACAGCCGGATACATACGTTATCCGGTTAATTCTTTCTGGTTGGACATGCAAACGGTACCGGAAGTGACGTCTCTTTTGTGCCAGGTGGCGCGTACAGTTTATGAGCTCCAGTTAGGCACGAGTTTCGGTTTGCGTTTTAGTATGTTTGACTGACCAAGCGGAAGGTTATCACTCTGAAGTATCTCGTGTGCATTACTCTACATGGAAGCCATAAACAAGAATACCTACCCCATTGATACAAAATCTCATCCCCTTGCAGCCGCAGTGAATATTCCTGCCCAGAGGATCTCTTAAACCCCCAGATGTTTTCTCTACTTGGATAAGTACTGCTGCGTTCTATTTTCACGGAGATGTTAGGTCAGGTAAAAGTATTTCTAATATTGCTACAAAATCCTGACAGGCAGTGTCAGGAAGTTCTGGCAAACGGTAGCTTTTTAACTTATTCAAAGGTACAGTAGTTTATCGGTATGGTAGAGAGAGTACAAAGGTCGCGGTAAGGTTCACGGGGCTTCTGATTATATATATGGATTTATATGTATGATATATTGTGAAAGGACGTATATATATTGCAAGGCAACTCTCCGTGACTCGTTGTACGATATACTTCAAAGAGTGTGAGCTCCCACCCGGTGGTGGCCACCTTCGCGAGCATGCACGGTTAGGTGGCACGCAAAGAGATTATTTTTAGTTCAATTTGTCGCTCGAATAAAGCCATGAAGCGACGTCGCACTAGCGACTAGGTTGGAAATTTCGCAGGGAACGCCACGACGCGACTTAACCAACCGTACTACGTGTACTACGTGTACTATACGTACGTGGAGACGTATGAAGGTGCGTACACGTTGCGATGCTGTAGGTCGTAGCAGAGAAAGAAAGTCTAAAAATCACGCAAGGAGGTGTCAACAAAGTCTTGTACGTCCAATCTTTGCCGGGACTCGGTATATGTAACTGTACGAAGAACTTCAAGTAAATTTTGTAAATCCAATCTGCTCTCTGCCATCGGCCAACAGTGAGAAAGATGCAAAGTTTGAATAAAATAGATTGCTCGGAAGAGTCAACCAATCGTACGTTAAGTAATTCCATGTTCAAATGTTCTTTTTTTCAGGCATCAACAAGAATATTGTTTTTACGATGAAATAATTGTTATGCTTTAAATAGAAACTTTTTAATACTATTGTTTTGAATCGTGTCACCGTACTCTCGTACAATTTATATCTATGGGAATTCTACTCAGTAGCTACTAGTTGGGTTACTATACCTGCTTTGGTATAGTGGATTGGTGAAGGATCCTATAGACGCGTAGTTCGCACGTAATGTAGGCTAGGATGTGGTCAGTGAGGCATCAGATGCGATAGCAGTGGCGGTCATGGTCGTCATTAAGCGGCGTACATACCGAAATAGGAAAGCTTCCCTTGGGGAAAATTACAATCGATACAGGGACAGGACTGCTGGTAACGTTTAGATTTGCAGACTGGCATCCATGTTTATGTGGAAGTTCACTGTTTACCCGCTGCAGCTACGTCGAACGACAGACTGACTGGAACTGATTGGCGGAGAAGTTGGAAAGAGGGAGGAGTGGAAAGGTGAACACTGAACCGTACAAAAACACTACCAATGATTCTGAAATGGGGGTGTTAATTTCGTTGGGCGAAAACAAAATTACCGATCAATTCGCATCTCGTTTCACTCGTAAAATAGGATAAAAATAATCAAGCTAGAAGCCATTATCGTGTCACGTGATTTCCTCTTTATTCATTACGTTACAGTAAGTACATACGCGGGCACGCTTTTATACTTTGATATAAAATCAATAGTTTATATACTATTATAGCTATGCTACTCGCAAATAACCATTACTGTAGTAGTTTATATATTGTGTGGACGAGGCTTTAACCCATCCCGAGTCGAAATCAATAAGCCGATTATTGGTCGTGTTTGACGGAGATTACATTGCTTTGAATTGACACCCTGTCAGGGAATTGCACCGATTCACTCCTTCGAGTTTCGATGATGGACGGATGTCCGTTCCAGTTAGTGGTAATTAGTTTTTCAGCATGATCTATATGGAAATTTGAAATAGGTATAATACGGTAAGATTTTAAAGGTAAAAGGTATTATGGTAAAAGTGTGTTCTAAATTTTATTATATCTCGTGGTGGACTAGATAAGGTCAAAAACAGTTAATAAGATTAATACTAATTATCATATCAGCTGCGTAATAACCATATAAAGTTTTTTTCTCGCATTCATTTCAGCGCGGTAAATTGAATCGTGTGAAAACGAGTAAAACTTTGATTATGGTACAGATGGCGCTACTGAGTAAAGGCTTCCCGCTCTAGTAGATTTCTACCTTATTGCCAGCATTTACGATCGATTAATCTGCTTTGTCGGTAATGATTTTGCGATACGAATTATCGTTGTTTACCGTCACGGAGATGTGTTATGGTAACGTGTAATTTGGAAAATCGTGAAACCAATGAACGCTAACGATTGAAACAAAGACGATACACAAACAAGATCGTCATAACAATTTTCGGAAATACATTTTGGCAAGAACATCAGAAATATTATCTCTAAATTAACAGTATCAAATATCTCTCGCAACCATTTATTACGAAATTCTGGTTTTTCATTCATAAGCAATTTTTCGATTTAGCAATTCACTGATTCTTTTGTCATTGCATTTGAAAAATCATATTTGATAAATAGCCGACTCCATTACGAATATTTGATCTTATTATCCTCCAAACTTCAGTGGACATCATGGGTCAACAAGTGGGACGAATGCCCGATACTTGGGAAGAGCTTATAGAAGAAAAGGATCGCGTGCTTCACTGGAGCTCTGAAGTCTTGGCCAGAGTCGCCGATAACATACGAGACGAAGATACTTTCCTTATGGATTATGATAACACGAAACTGGACGCTAAGGTTGATGCATGGATAGAAAATAATAAGAAGCGCTTGAACGTTACAATTAGCAAATTTCCATCATCGAAGGAAGAATGCACTGATTTGATATCCGCAGGAATTGCAAAGGTTTATTTATGATTTATTATCAAAATTAATTGATAATACATGGTTATTACACAAAAATGTTATTTACAGATCTGCGATGAAATCAAACAAAAAATGCGTAAGGACTATGAAAGCGCTTATGGGGACTTAAAGAAATTCACAAAAAGAGTGGACGAGCTTGGCCAGGATGAACAAAAAATTCACAACGAGATTCAACAGCTAGAAAGCAGTTGTACGAACGACGTGAAAAAATTTCAAAAGAAATTCGGTCCTCTACGTCTTAAAGTATTTAATAATCTTAGAACTGGTGAAAAAATGCTTTTCGAAGACAAAAAGCTCAAGACTTCGTTCACAAAGAAGGTTTTATTTTCCCTGTTGAGAGTTAATGTCGTTTCTTTTATAATATTTACTCCGTTCGATTCTTTTTGACAGATTTACGATATTGACCACAAATACATGAACGACTGTGCCAAGAGATTTGACAAGCTGTCAAAAGAGTACGAGAAATGCGTGACAGGAAAATGAGAAATTAAGGATTTACGCGTTAAATGAAAACGGACATTTATAAATAAAGAATTTCGCTTCTTAAAAAAAAAAATAGATGTCCACTGTTATAGTCAGAGATCATTGTCTATATAAGTCATTGAGTAATCCACAGAAATGCCTATACTCCATTGGATATATTAATTACCTATTCAACACTGTATCTAAGGACTCTCAAAATTGCATATGAACCAATAAAAGAATGTTGAACATAAAATTAAAAAATTCTCTGCATCAGAATAGACGTAAAAGACCATCCCGAAATCAATTACGTCTTCGTCGTCGTCTTCGCCGTCGCTAAAGAACTGACACCAGTATCAGGAGAGTATGACACTACGAATAGTGTTTTCTAAATCAATGACTCGTAGCCCCGACCTAGCCGTTAGAGATCTTAATATCAGGCTAACATGAGAGCACACAGTATGACCAATAGAATGGACTAAAATGAGTAGGAAGAAACGTGCAAAGTATAGTCAGTCTAGGAATTCAGTGTTTTTTTTTTTTTTTTTGATAGATTGAAAACGATGATCTAGCAAGCCATCCACGACTCTGTAGACATTTTCTTGTTAAAAAATATGCATACATATAGTTTAGTACTGAATTATATTTTTTGTTTTACTTTTAGCATAAATTTATGTGATTACATGGAAACTCCGATTTGCTAAGGATTGTAATTTTTTCTAAACTCTTACAAAGAACACACTGAAATGGTGGATCAACTATAGCCTCAATAATACTTCTGTGCTAATATGAAAACTGGATATTGAATTTCTGTTAAGAACTGAATACATGGTTTGAATTTTTTTATCACAAAGTAGTTTATATATGTGATTCAAGGATTGTCTGGTTGAACATCCTACGACAGTGTATCTATATAAACCTTGACCTTAATCAATTAGTTCTTACTCTGTACGATATAGAGCATACTTCAAATTCTCAAACAACCTAGAGAACATCTTCAGGAAGTAGAGGAAGTGTTCGCAACCACAGCACGAATTAGGCACGTCGCTCACATACCGTGAATTTGCATTATTCGAGCGCGAGCAACAGGAGAGTAGATGGCTCACGAAGTTCCTCACGAGGAAACCGATTGTCTCGGGTGCACGTAACGCGTGGATTCTTAGGAAGTCCCTCCGTGAGAGTCAGGTTAACTCCAGTGATGAAACCACGGAGAATAGAAGATGGCAGGGGTGTGACGAAGTTGGTATCAGTAGCAGCAGAAACGGCAGAAGCCGCAGCAGCAGCAATGAAAGAATAAAGTCGAGTTAGGTATATGAGAGGAGAGACCTTCTCCTGAAACTCGTGGAGAATTCTCATATCCAGGGATCTAGTATCCATCTTAACTTTTACTTCTGGCTCTCCATGAGAAACAGAAATGACCAGTATCATTATGGAGCAGTTGACAATCCTTACGAATAAGTAAAGCAATGGCGGCATTCTAGGTATAATAAATATATAATGATCGAGGAGTTTATTCCCAGGTGGTGAATGTCGGTATCGATTCTACCTGACTTCCGTAATCTATTAAGGCGCGTAAAGAGAGCGCCTGTAAACGTGGTGGACTCGATTTCACTGATGTCGTTGGGGTAGGCTCTCTCGGAGACTCCTTCTATTAGGAGAGTAGAAATAGAACGTGGGTTAATCGTTTCTCCTGAATACCTCGGCTTCGCGGATAGGTGTGTCACTGGGTGTGCTGCGGCTACCGGGGTCTTCTGGTTGGACGATATTCGCTCGAAGAAGGCACCTGGGTTGCGCAAATTCATCGGGAATACGGGTGCTTAACCGCGAAATAGCTTTTGGACGGAAAACGCAGCGCTAACCACGACGCCGCGGTAGCAACGGCGGTCGCTAGCGGCCCATCTTGATCAGGAGATCAGGAGGTTATGGAAGTTACTTTAACGTGTGTCTGTATTTCTCTATGTTAATTTAGATCAATGTATTCTTAACGAGGTTTGATAAATTATGGGATCATTTGTTTTGGTTTTTATAACGTCGTAGGTGGCAGGATGATTTATCTTGAGAATGAAAAAGAAAATTAAAAAAGTACTTTCTTAAATAGCTCGAGTGGTTTTGAACCTGCCGTCATCAATTTTCTAGGCTGACACTCTGTTGCTTGACTATGTGGCGATGTAAAATATCGTTTTTTTTTATTATATAATTCGTACTGGACGTCATTGACTTGCTGCGAAAGCAATAATTGAGGGAATTCTATCAGGAGAACATGAAGAGCGTGAGATGTTCTAGGGAATCTGAGCTTCGTCACTTTGCCACGAAAATCATGATCTCCCGCGTGTCTGGTGAATAAGGAATACATAATGATATTTATCAATTTTCACATTGATTCAAATAATAATTAACAAAAAATCAATTAAATCATCTGTGGCCGTATTAACCCAGGTTCCAATCCAGGTTACGACAATGTATAATTACATTGTCAAGGTGAAGGATTTCGTTTCGAATTAACGATACTTTAATTATTTTAAAATTACGAGCATTGAATCAATCAATAAGCTCAAAAATACTTTGACTTATCAATAAAGTATTGCACACTCCATTATTATAAAATATTCATCGCTCAAATAACCGTACCGATTATTTTAATATTGCTCAATCATTGCGATTCAATGTGGTGCAATTTACAAATGACATGGATCGAAACCGTCAAGGAATTTGCCACGAACAAAAGACATGCTAACGTATAGTCAGCAGATTCCTCAATGTTAAAACTATAAATCGAGGATGCAATCGCGGCCTCCCGCTCGTAATAATTTAACAGTCAAACTGGAGTGAAAATATAGTTCAACATGAACGTGGGACTTTATTCGTGTATACTTCTTTGTGCACTGCCATATCAGAGTAAGTAAGACAATAATATTTTAATAGTAAAATTAATGTATAATTAATTTTATATGAATAAAATCCTTTAGTATGGGGAGATCCTGTACGAGCTAATAATGCTGCTACATGTACTGAACTGTGCATTAGTTGTGATGGAACAGCCTCATTTGAAAACGGACACTGTGAATGTCAAATCAATAATGACAATAAGAAAGGTATTTATTTGAAATAGAATATAATAATGGGTAATTACAATTGCATAATATTTATTAATTATAGGAGCTGACTGTGTTGGCAGAATGAGGAAACAGGCAGGGGAATTTGGAATGGATTTGGTTTCTTGTGACGAACTAGGCGGTGACCGTCGTGCACGCTGTTTACTTGCTTCACGAAGACGTTTTGGTGCTGGTAATAATAATATTTGATAGTTTAAATTTTTCGTATCTCAATGCATAATTTTTTTCTTATTGTTTACAGCCGATGCAGATGTTGTGGCTAGATATTTTATGAATGGTGGAGCATTGGCTGGAGCCTCACCCTTTGCACTTGCACGTAATTCTTTGATCGGTGCTAGTAATGCTGAAGAAGGTAGTTATAATCAAATAGGTACCAATAATCATTTGATGAATGCATCAGACAAAGTACGATCTTCACCTCAAAATTCAAATCCTGGGCAAGAATCAGCTGTGGGTGCACAACCCAATAAGTCATCAGGAACGTCTCCTATAGTGTCTCAAACTCATCAGTCTGCTTTCCCTGGAAGTCCTGTTCAGTCAATAGCAATGAATAATCCTTCGGTAGCAGCTTCAAACATGCAATTTGGAAATGTACCTCAGCCTAACATGATAGGAGCAGCAAACCCTTGGACAGTTGGTCCAATGATGGAAAATTCTTTGGGCAATTCTCTTGCAAATTCTTTGGGTAATCCTATGGGCACGTTAGGAAAATCAGGAAATCAAAATTCTCTAATAGAAGCTGGTGCTGCAATGCTTAATCCAAACAATCTTCAGGCTATATCTAATATGCTAGTAGGACTGGGAAACGTTGCAGGATCAGGTATGATGAATGCAGCAAATCCCATGGCATCTTCTAGTAATTCCATGGGTCAACAGATGGTTGGTGCTGCTCATGAGGATCCTACTCAAACAAATATGGTAATATATAATTATACACTTTCTTTTGTTGTATCTTTATATTTAACAAATGTTTTCTTAGGTTGGATCCGCTCACCAAAATATAATTAGTAGTGTACCACCATTGGGAGCAGCTTTTCTGGGATCATCTTATCCACAAGGATTTCATAGTATGCTTGGTGCATCTAATCCAAATCAACGTTTCGATGTAGGAGAATTGTACCAAAT
>JARPRG010000230.1:167807-177879 GCA_031001745.1 Hartigia nigra
TTTCTCTCTTTCTCTCTTTCTCTCTTTCTCTCTTTCTCTCTTTCTCTCTTCTGCCGTCGATTCAATAAATTTACTTTGTTCTCTATCTCTCACTCTCATTCTCCATCCGAGTGAATCCAGTTGAGAGAGGAAGTCAAATGTGCTGAACTATTCGTGAAAATAAAAAGCTTTCTCCTCTCTCACGTTGTTTTCCTCGTAGCTTGCATGGGTATGTGATGTAAAAAAAAACAAAAGGTTCAAACTAAAACAGATTACGTTACGACACGCGTAAAGTTTTTCGTGTCACCCTACCCAATTCTGTTTACATAGTTTTGCTCGACGTGAAACCCAGTCAGTGTCGGACGTATTTGCACGATCAATTTAGCGTGATGGAAATTTATTTTTACGACAAAGAACTATTGTCTTTTTTATTTAGAAATTAAGAATATTTTATCAATAGGCATTATAAATTTTTATATTACAAAGGACTTTAAAGGTAAAAAATATTGTCAGGGTCGACCAATCATTAAAGATGAAACGCTGTTTAAATCCCCCCCTCTATATATTATAGCCTTTACTCATACGGAATACAAGTCAGATAAGCGCTGAGTTGGAATAGTATTAATACAACTTTCAGTTGGTATACACTAAATATTCGTGAGTTCACATAATCGTAGTCTGGATCACTTGAACGGCATTTGTATTGATCGATTATCGATCAGGCTCCATCGTGCACGTAAGTACCTGCTTATGATATTCTATATCTAGTTGCGAAATAGAAATACAGCATCGTTCCAGTTCGCATTCGTCACCGTCTACTTACTGTTGAAAAGAGGATAATCGAGGAAATTCGAATTTTTTTCTTTTTTACGATCATTTGCAAAATTTCTTGGAACCCACACATAAAATCATTTTTCGTCTCTTTTACTATGTCAATAGAATTTTACGTTCCTTTTTCGCGAATCTTCGAATGACAAGCGTACAAGTTGAATTGCTTTTTTCTTCGTTTATTTTTGTTCCCATCTTTTTGATCGGATGCAATGAGAGTTCGGATTCCCATGGTATATAGAGCCGTCGACTAAGGGCCTGGAGCTATTGAAGTATCTATCGTTTTTTTCATCGATACGTTTCACTCTATATATGGCGTTGATATGCAAATAACTTGTAGAGGCAAGGATACACAAATATACGTAACATGCGGTGCGCCATGTCGGATAATTTAAAGAATTTTGTAATATCCTAATCACCCGACATATATACCGTTCCATACGGTATAAAAAATTCACATTACATTGACATTACATTCACGATACATTGACAAAATATAATTTTAATGTACACGTTTTTCGTGATACTTACAAAACCATGAATATTTTAAATTGTTTTTATCGTACACAGGATGATCCAAATGTACTGTAATTATTAATGTGGTCGACGCAATTTGTTTTGTTCAGTTTTCACGTAAAAATTCAACGTGTATGTATTGTAATTAAAATAGTTTAACACGGAATATGTTAACCAGTACATACGTGATTTAGTTGACGACCAAATCTACTGTATTCATTATATTTTTATCAGCCAGACATTCGAAATCACTCAAGATATTAATGATTTTCTATGTCTCATTGCTGTTTATCGTTTATCATAAATATTCCGCATGATCATTACTCTTCCTGTCTTTGTATAGATATATATATATATAGACATAGGTAATAACTGCGTGCAGATGACGTGTACAGTATACAAGGATTGTATCTGTGGTGTAGACTTCCTGTTAAATAATGTCTTAACGAGATATCAATCTCGTCGCCCTTTCGTCGATCTCGTCAATCGAGGTTGCGATAAAAATGGTGTCGACGTCGTCGCAACTAACGAGCGACTGGTTCATAATTAACAGAAGTCTTTAGCGCGAAGCTCGTCGCGACGGTGGGATCGTTGAGATCACGCCCTAAGGTTATTTATCGAAGTAGAGAACAATGAGGTCTCATGGCGAAATACGTCCTTGGCGGACACCTTACGTTGCTCACGCTTTAGTTATATTTAGCATCCATCAGGAATTCGATGATTACCTTTATTACAGCCGATTTAAATCTGCCGCCATTGCGGTTAAATGGCTTTATACAATTAACGATACGATAGGATACGATAGGATACGATAGGATACGATCATTTAATTCCTACTTGGCATCAAGATTTGTGTAACTAAGGAATAAACAAGAGTGAAGAGTAGTCTCAACAGTCTGTTTTTTAAATCCTTCTCTCGTTCCTGTAAAGTGGATATACACTTGGATATCCTAGTAGCATGTACATCATTATTCATTGTGAGAGTGCAAGATAAAAGAGAAGAAACGGAAGCAAGAAATATTGTGTAATCTGGTGTGTGAATAATACGTGGATAAGACTTAAACCACAAATACGTATTGTGTCTAATCGCATACAGAAAAATTTCAATGATAAATTTCTTGTGATTCGTCAGTGATTTAATTGAAACAAAGATAAATAGTATAAAGCGAGAACGAACAATAACGAGAATAAGGGGAAAATGAATGATGAACAAGTGTTTCCAACCGTAACCTCAACGTTGAAATATTTTGTTAAAAAAGCGTTTGCGTATTTTGCGATTTCTTTACTCGAAGAATTTTCCAGGTCAGCCATAATTTCGTGATATTAACAAACCCCGTGCTATAAGCTCGAGTTTTCCTTATGGTTTAATTCTCGCACTAGTTACTTCAATAAATACATCTCCTACTGGCTTAAAGACACCCCAGTTCCGTGACGTGTCTAAAGGGTCTTAAAAAAAAAAAAATCAAATTAGTATATCAGCACATTAATGTAATACGTATTTCACAGTCATCCTTCATCCAGCTATCGAAAGTTGGACCCGAAATTAAACGGAAGCTGCCGAGGGTAGAGGAAAAAGTATTACGAAAGAGATTAAAAAGAAATAAAAAATAAGCACAATAAGAAGAAGCATCGAACGATGAAAAAATTCAGAGAGCGACGAAGCACGAGGTGAAGATCCGAGATCGAGGCGGGCTCGGTGTATTAATTGAATCGGTAATTTGTGCGGTATGTGATCGGAGTCCTTAATTACAGCTGTCTGCTGCGGTGATGGAGGGTTTGGTGGTGCGCCTGTCCATCCGTCGGGTCTGTCCGTCTATCCATCCGGCCGTGCGTATCGGCTCGTAACGAGGGATCTAGTAGTGAACGTGCCTGACGTGAATATTTTCATCGCATTATCAATCAAGAATTAACAGATCGGTATATACCAGTGAGCCCGACTTAATCCTCTGATACGCATTTCGACCGGATTCCCCGGGTAAAAAAAAATATATAGAGGCAGAATAAGAAGAACAAGAAGAATACAAAAATAAATCAATAAAATGGTGAGAAATCTGTATCGTTCATTTTTACGTTCGGTTTTTATCTTTCTGTTTACTTACTATCCTTGGACGAGAAATGTGGTAGAACGAATGGACGAAAATGCGGTAATAGGGGGTGGGATCGAGTACGGAATGGGACGAAAGGCGATTCGAACATTTTACACACTGTTTTTATATTCCTTGAATCTTTCTCTTTTGACTCTTGTGCAACCGGCAGTGGTCCTTCTTATACTGCTTTGTGATATTTCACGGGGGCTAATTGCAATTCAGGAATTGCCGTGAAAAGGAATCCGATTAAATGTTATCGTACTGATTTACGAATCCGAGGCGTCGCTCGTGAGCGTCACGATGCTCGAGCATTCCGGTAACGATTTCTGAGTTGTAATTGATTCGACAATTACTTGAAGGTTTTGGGCAAAGGTATATGTGTATGTTTAAAGAGAGCAAAGAAAATGGAGGAAAGGAGAAAAAAGTATAAGGAATGAATGTCAAGTCGTATGTCTGTACGACATGTGACCCTTGTGGACATTCCGGCTCCTTGCATCGGGTATGTCGACTGCCACTTGGACTGGTCATTTTAATTCGTTCTTCAAATTTCTTTTTTATTATTTTTTTTGTTCTCCTTTTACCACAAGGGTCCAGCCGCTTCCCTCGAGGGAATAATAAACTCCCGAAGTGAGCCTAATTCCAGACACGGAGTGAGATCGGACGACAAGCTGTGAAACGTGGCCGTGAACTCTTTACCGTTTTGTCCATCGCTCTCTTGCGATTTGGAGTCGCTCTCTTGACGTCTGAGACTCTCAGGGGTTCTCAGTTCGACTATTGCATATGGTGAACGATAAGATCTGAATGAATCTGCAAGTTTTAAAAATCGTGATTAAAAAAAATGATAAGGATGAAAGATGAATCCGGAACGATTGTGTCGTGCAATGCAATACTCGGCTTTCTAAATCTACAGCCTGGTCGTGGTAATCCGATAGAATTGTGCCAAACTGTAATAAAAATGTCGCTGCGGCTTAGAAACTACGCGACGACTGCCCATAACCAATGCCAAGAGTACTATTGATCTTGACAGGCAGCCGCGACCGCGATTTGCATTATGAGAGTGTACCCATAGTATGTAGAATCTAATGTTTAATATACGACACGAATCTACAAATACGTTTAATCAGTATCGGATCGTACCTACTACTATAATCAAAAGATCTTACGTTTTTTTAATTAAATTTAGTAATTTTTAAATTTATGTAAAATCATCATCCCATCATGGTGCTTGACTCTTTTACGTAATTTTCTTCACTGAAAATACCCTTTATTCTTTGTAAGCATTTCACCGATTGATATAATACTTACTCGCGTTCCTCATTCCTCACAAAATTCGTTCTGAACTCTTAATCATTTTTTTAAAATCCTTTTCTTCCTTTTTTTTTGCTTCGATAAATCCGACGAGTTTTTTTCACTGCATTTTCCCTTCCGGATACTACCAAGTGAACGGAAGCAGGATCCTGCTCCAAGAGTTTCATGGTTTTCTAAATCCACGAAAGCTTCCAAGCAATTATTTTGGGTTACGTATTCCCGGAGCATTCTGTAATGCCAGTGCAGTACTCATAGGAATGGAGGTTAGGTATTTTATAATATGCTATTTGCATATGAATTTTGAGGTTATGTCGGTATATGGATAGTCCTTGTATTTCAGTTAGGTTAAATCGTTTTTTCTACCGCGAGTTTTGCTACTTGCCATCAAATATGACGATGGACTCGCACGACTCTGAATTATCGGGTGAAAAATTTACGTGAGACGCATCTCGCATCTGGTGGCTGCCAAATGGAAAAGCTCTGTCCGCCATGATACTCGGCCGGGTAGGTAAAGTGAAAATGTATGTGAACCAGACGAAAATAAATAGTCAAGAGAATCTTGAGAGGATGGCACACACCCTGAAAGTCAAGTCACGTCAGATTAACCATGAGTAAATGATCATGACGTTCTTATCAAGGGAAACTTGATGATTCTGCTCGTCTATTGAATACTACGTGCCTTTGATCATCAAGTGAGATCGATGCCATTATTATGATTTGCAAAATCTTCCCCATAGCTAATTAACGTCGAGTACCTACTTGATTCAAGTTCCTAGATCATACTGAGGGCACTGTACTCTTCTTTGTATTATTATTATTTTGTTTCTTATTTCAAATTACTTTTTCTTCTTTTCTCTTTAGCTAGACTACTTCACTTTCACCTCGAACAGATGTCATCCTGACGTTATTGCCGATAGAATTTCTTGCTCTCGTTAACGTTTGATTGGCGCCTTGAGTGCGTTCCTTGCTTCTTCTTAGATCCTCCAGTTATAAACCGGTCGATCTTATACACGATCGGCGCCGACGAGTACCGATCGTAATTAACTCATTGAGCGAAAGGTCGCCCCCGAGTGTCTTTCTAGCACTTGGACAGGCGCCTTGTCTCTTTTTTTTTATATTTTTCTTCATGTCGCTTCTTCGCGTCACAGTTTATTTGCTGCTTATTTTTTGTCACTCCGTTTCTCTGTATCCGTAACGGAATTCTGCGCGAGTCTCGCGATGATTCACCGTCGCCACAGAAGAGGAACGTCGGCGTGCTTGGTTATGCGAAGAGGAAGGGATAGGATCGTTTTGATGTAGATACAAAAAAAATGTGTAAGATGCTTAAGAGGTAGACGCCCCTATTTGGTAGTCGTGTGAATACGACATTGCGCAACGCGCAAACAAGTCCGAGTAATACCATACCAATGGCCTGACGTCTTTATCATTAAGTCAGACGTTAAATCTGCGACTTCGATCATGGAAACCGGCAATGGGCGACGTGTGACTAACGGCTACGAAGACACGTCGTGGCCTGCCGAAGTCGTCGACACGTGGTGACGTTAAAAGCTGACTGTACATCTGTCAGTGGCAGTCACCAGTTAAAATTCTTCATTGGCAAGTCAATTTTGTTTGCCACTTTGTTTTTTGTTCACTCTCCATTACTCATTGCTGTAATTGTATATACGTTCTTATATCAAGTGACATAATCACTCTAATGACATGGAATCTCATGGTAAAATGCTCTCTTATAGATTTTGGGTCATTTTCATGAATCCTATATAACCTCAAAATGTTAATGCGGTTGTAGCATTTGATATGACCATGCGATACCGTGCAAGAGCATTGGCTGGAGTCCATTTCGATTTCTACCGGGCAGAACTGGGCAATAGTAATCCGAAGTACGATTCAGATCGGATAAGCAAGGGACACGAGGAATAATCGGTACTCGATCTGGCTACCGGTAAAGTGCCATTCTGTGTAACAGCATTTTAAGTATACATACATTTTTAACGTCTTTGGACGTTACTCGACTTGCGATCTTTGACTATTTATAGAGATTGAATTTCAATGAAGGATATAACAGAACACTACTGTTACCACCATTACCCAGTGTGCTTTGACATTGGTAAGAGCTGCTTGTGTTCAGCTGTTTATTTGTCCCTAGTATAACGGATCATTCTAAAGACCATGACCGTAAAGGTCCCATAAGAGAACGAGAGAACAGAAACATAAGACGCTTGGTAAAAGAAAGCGAGTCTGTCCCCAGTACACGCAATATATATTGAGCAATAGTCAAAAGGACGCTTTAATAATGTCACACGAGAAATTGACATTGTTCAGCAGGAAGCGAAAAGTTCATCGCGATGAACTAGAAGACAGAATGGAAACCAGGGGTCTTACGTGTCCAAGGGCCCTTAGAGATCGCAGGAAGGTTTCTTTATATTCTTAAGGGACCAGTCTTCTTCTCTCCTTCTCTAAGATCTTACATCTCTTGCCAATTCTTTCGCTCTCCTCTACTTCTTTCTTGTACTAAAATTCCTTTTTTTTTTTCTTTCTTTCTTTCCTGCTTTCAGCAGTCTCGTTGTTCCGCGTTTCGCGACTCGGGTTTCGGTAGATTGGCATCACCGTGGTCGCGGCTAATTTAAAAGTTCTTCCCGTTAGTCGTAGCCTTTCGCGTAATTAAATCGCGATTAAGTAAGGCCAGTGTACGTACGTACGTACGTGTATACATAGAAACAACGACGCGACGCTTTACGACGCCCCACCCGACGTCCTCAACACGTTCCTCAAGTACGCCACTGCCATACCTTGATCCGAGAACGTTCCGTTATTTAACGCACGACGAACTAGATATCGTAAAAGTGAAACGAGGAACTCCCAAATACAGCGACAACTTGGGTCGTGACTATAATAATTCTTAATGGGGTACCCGAGGGGCGAGGGGGGACGAGAAGGGGGTTTTAACCCCGTAGAAGTCAGGGGTTAACACAAACCATTAGTCTCGGCAAGGAATCTTCATGGCGCTACAGCATTCCCCGATTGCTTCGTGGGTTTGCTGAGGGTTGTTTGCCAAATGAGTAAAAGGGAACTCCGCGGTGTCTTGAAAACGTGGCTTGAAGGGTTTCCATTTTGGCCTAACCTCGTTTTTTTTTTTTAGCATGATTTACTAATCGCAACCTCTCGACGAGCCGCCAGGCTAATGCGATAGCCGAAAAAAGCGCGGTGTGATCGATCGTCGAAAGTTCTCTTGAGGGTGGGGTTTAATGAGTCGCACGGTGAAGATTCAATTAGGGTTTTGCGGTTAATTATCCGGGAAGTGTGGGTTTCGCGCTTGGCAGAGTTGCCGTCGTGAATTTCGAAAAGTCTATTTTGTATTTGTGGTTGACGGAACGCTTTAGTCCAAAGTCGTTGTAAGCCTGCAGGTGATCTCATATTAATTTATACTTTCGGGTGATATTTTATCTCTTATTTTTTGTATTTCTTTAAATAAGGCTACCATTCATTTTACTTTTCTTCTCATCTTTTTTTAAACATCGTTATTCGCCTTGCCAAGAATATGAACTATTGTATCTATATACAAGTATACGTATAGGATATACAGGGTAATTCAGGCCAAGCGTATCAACCGAATTTAGTTTTACCATAGAAATCAAATGGACCCGTTAACTTCATTTGGAATATATATATATTTTGTTTCTTTGCTGGTCCCTTGTATATATTTTGGATTCTTATTGCCTGCCTCGAGATATATTGCCAGAATTGGGGAACGCAATGTATTAGAATCTGATATGCTTGGCGGCAACTCAATTTACGCTGATGTGTTTAGAATTCCTTATGTATAGCGCACGCGTGCTATAGAACGAAGAAAGTAGTTGACTGATTTTCAACGAAACTTTTCAAGAGTGATATACTCTAAGGCAATCGACACTACGGCAATATTAATCTCCATTAAGACACTTATAAAACAATTAATAGGATCAATCAAAAGTGTATCGGAAAGCCGTGAACAATTACGAACGATCGATCTGGCTCATGGGTATAGTCACGCGAATTGAGTCGCCTTTGCAGAATAAACATACGGGCCACAGGATATTAGTGCGATATAATTCAGGATTAGTTCCTGAAAAATTGCACAACACATTCTCGGATTAAACGTAGTCATTCTTACATGGAAACATATAATATTTGAACTTTAATCGATTTTATTTAAGTTTCGCGCAGTTTCGTCTGCACGGGTTATTTATTTTTGCAACGCAACAACAACAAAAAACGTGAATGTTATTTATATCAGGAAGTCATGTCGATTAACGTGAAAGTTTCACGTTCCCACGATCTACATTTCACGAAGGGATCCGTCTTTAATCGATTTTCATATCGAACGTACTACTTGGATATATCGATCAAGCATTTCCGGGATGATCGCGATGACGAGAGTCGATACGTTCGAGGCGTGGAAAACTCAGCGTTATCCTGCTTCGATAAAGTTCACGACCTTTTGCGCGTCGATGCTGTGCGATAAAATGAATGGCAGCTTCGTTATACGGAGGTACGTTATAATGGAGACCTCGGACGCGTTATTTAAGCACCAGGGTCGCTTAACGAGCCGTGTTACCATAGCCTCACGATCCGCCATTGTCGTCAACGAATCAATGCTGAATTGATTGTAATATTTTTCGCTGGGAATTTATTACAATCGCGAGAACAACTGCGACAGTCAATTCGGTAAGGTTAATGCATTTTCTTATACCTTTGCTTTTAGGTTACGTTGCGTATCTACATGTTTCCCATAAGCGACAACGAAAGACATTTTTTAAGACTTGCAGCTGCGGTAGGTCCTGTCTTACGAGTCCTGGATGTTCACGAGTCCTGTTTATATACCTATATGTATTTTTCGCAAACGGAACTGGCCGTCAAGAAATTTTATACGATGCCGCCATGCACAAGGAGCTTTAGGATAAAAGTGACAGAACTTTAAGTCCATGAGGGATTATCCAAAGGCTCTTTCAGGACGATTTTTAAAGGACGAGACCACCCAGAAGAGCCAACGCGTTCCTGGTACCAATGTACGAGATGGGTAACATTAAGTTGTGGCGAAGGGCAGGAGCGAAGGGGGCCAGGGGGGTGGTGACTTGGGGAGAGTGCAAAATTTATGGTGAAGTATGAGGGATGGGAAAATTCGCAATTGAGAATAATTATTGCGAGCAATAATAAATTGCAAGAACCTACCTACACTGTTGTGGTATTCTGTATGAAGATAGCAATTAAATTTTGCTCAGCTGTTTGCATTACGTAATGATTATCAACCCATCCTTTCATATAATAGAGAGAGTCTGCTTTATGACTTATTCTCATGAAATTCTTGTCGCGAAATA
>JARPRG010000230.1:185677-203259 GCA_031001745.1 Hartigia nigra
AATCAAATTGTTTGAGATTGGAGCACGTGGCGAGTTACACTTGAGATTATATGTATAAATATATATATATATATATACACATATATATATACATACATATATCCAGTAGACAAAATAAAATAAATCAATCATCTCCAGTCGAGTATAGGGATAGTAGATCCTAGATAATCGACTGTACGTGTACCAAAGCCAAGCGCGTGGTTTGATCGTTCGTAATTAATTTCATATGTCCGTCGGAACAAATAGATGCGTTCTATCTATATTGAATCTGTAAATCTACGAACCAATTTAATTAATTGAGTTTGCGTTTGTCGGTCCGCGCGCTGCCTTGGGACGTTCCACTACAAGTAACGAATGATTATTCGAAAAATCATAGTACCGATATTAGCAACCAGGTGCGGTCGGGTAATCGGCTGTGCAAGATTCAATGCCAAGAATAATCTCAGTACTTACAGCGCGGACGTTCTTGAATTTCTTTAAATGGAAATTTCTACAGAGAATTTAAGATAGAGTCTGAGATGAGAGTAAAAGAAAAAAGACAGGTAGGACATAGGAACGGTGGTATAAGTCCATGGTAGATATAAAATGTCAGAGTCGTGTCCTGTCAGTGATGGCGCGTGCTATTGTTGTGTCCAGGAACGTAGTTAATGCTTGGTGCCTCCTGTGCCCTGGACACGTTCACGTAGAAGATATTACGGTTGAAATTCTCTCAACTGAATCTAGATCCACGCCGGGTTCGATGCTGGAGGACATGAAGATTTTATCCAGGGTTATAATGGTGGGAAGCTAATGGCGGTAGGTATTTTAGGTTATTGTATGAAAAAAGAAGCGGTATTGTTGCTCGTTATTATTTTTTTTATTTATTTCTGTATTCTTCGTGACGATTGGCTCGATTGAAAACTTTAAGTGACTGGATCATGAAAAAATAATGGTGTCTGCTCGCAATCTCGTTGGATTACTTATTAAATTACTTCCACCTTGTCGGAATGATAGATGTTCTCAGCTCCAGCTTATGGCTTGAGCTTTTGCTTTGTCGGCGTGTTATATGCCTGGGTATTATATTGGGACGCCGTCATCTTAACTGCATGATGACGATTATAAGTTTCATATTAATACGTGTCCCCATATAATACCGTTAGCCATCCTTTAATCGAGAGGCTACTGGAATTTTAATCGCGATCGATCCCGATCGATTGACTTGCTGGCTCGCCTATTTGCCTAAGGCGTCTATGGGTAGATTATATATGTATATACATAGTATACATTATATATAAGACTAATCTAATGTAAGTCCGGCGCCATGTCAGAAAGCAGCAGCTACCAAAGACAGAAATGAAATGGATACGCGAGACGATCTCTGTGATAGTTGAATAAAAAACTTTGCTTTTATTATGAATGAAATCTTGTTTGCCACGCGACGAATGTGATCGTCATGTATTATACAGTGTTTATTCAACCGATCTATACACTCAATTGCGATGAAGGTACGTTACGTATGTAGGTAACCAAAATGCGCAATTCAATTTTCTCCGAAGAGAATAAGAAATCAGTTTACGTTCTCGTGGTGGTCTTGGAGCGTTTCTAATTGAATCTACAGGATCGCATTGGTTATCGTTAAGGATGACTTCGCGTCCTGATTCGAGTCACGCTCGAATCCGTCCTGTCATCCTCCTTATCATCGAATCCGCAGGACGCGAGTCATCCGATGACCTCAGCAGACAGCAGCGCTTATCTTGCGGTCGTTGGTGTCGAAAAATCAACGACCTGACGTCCCGTGCAACATCGACTCGAAACAATTTTCTATAAGGACTGTACCCAATGGATTTAAAAAAAGACAAAGATGTTCTCACGTCTTAGAATATAATGCCAATGGGGGAAATATTCGTTTATCCTATTTATACTATTTAAAAGAAATTTATCACTATAAAGTGTAGAAGACACCCACTCGCGTTAACATTAACAAGACCCAGTAATCCTGATAAGTCCAGACTGTCCTATCCAGATGCTGCGAGCAGTGAATGCAGCTGGATGCATCGTGGCAAGTGGTGCATTATCAGGAGAGTAGTAGAAAGCTTTCGTGCCAAGAGCATAATCTATGCTAGTATTATATACATAGGTACACGTGTTTAGAAGCATCTACTATTTTTTTCCCACGTATGTAATATGCCACCGTGTGGTAAACATATGTGAATGAGATGAATCGCAGATATATACATATATATATATATATATTCCTTCTCGGTGCATCGTGACGATTACAATCGCAGCATCCCGATGCTATTGTCCTATATAAGCGGAAGAATTGTAGACACCAATGAATCATCTTCTCACCTTGATCTTATGAGAGGCATCGTTTGAACGCGTGCCATTGGCCACTTTGACCCTTGAGGCGTCTATCACATAGCTGGATCTTGCCTCCTTATACGGTCCTAGTGCGTGAGCACGCATATACAATGCTGACTAGTCCAGCTTGGTTGAGCAAACAATGTTATCCGACCCCCTGCTGGACTCAGGAAGATATCCGCTCTGCGACCTTATTTCGTGTTTCCTTTTAACCCAAGTTTATTCTTTGCAGACGACAAATCGAAAAGGCACCGTGTTCATCTCTATATGGGCGACGAAGCGATGGTGTCGCGCGAGCAGCTTCAACCCAAGAGGAGGATGGGCGACTTCAAGAGAAGGAAGTCCCGGAAACGTCTTCTGGATAAATCATTCTCGGAAGCCCCTGTAGTCACACCGAGCTTTAGCCTAAATGAAACTGTGGCTAGCAGGTTGGACCTGAGTTGTTTCATGAAAGCTAAGGGTAAGGGTTTACTGAAAGCTCCTCAGCTGAAGTATGCTCGTCCTGCCAAATATGCCAGGTCTGTATACTTATTTATATGGAGTATATACAGAGTAATCTGATTACCGTATATGTGGTTATTTTTATGTGGACCGCCTGATATATGCACTTTAATGTTCACTCGAATTTTTCTCTTTACTTTTGGTTTATTATCACTTTTTTATGACTTACTTTTCGGCTCTTATGCTTAGGAGGAAGAATCCATTGCCACCGTACAACAGGTACCTGGTGGCTGTCTACGAATGCGAACCTGGATATGTCTTTATGGATCCTATGGCTGATCGTTTTTACTGCAGTGACGGGACGTGGTTGGGCACTCAGCCCATGTGTGTCGACAAGGCTCGTAAGTGTTGATCCTCATGGGAAATCGTGAGACAGGGTTGTTCCTGCCGTTGGTTGTTCGGTCGTTTGTTTCCTATTTGCCCATGAGACTGATATATGTCTTGGACACGAAACGCAGATCTTTGACCTGGGATTCCGTTGGGACACGTCGTGGAGTCTTACTACCGTGTTGCCGGTACAGGTAGACCGATATCTGCGGCTGACACATTGACAACCGAAGAAATATTACGCTTCTTACTCTGCAGATAAAGATCGACGCTTCGTAGGGCCACGTACGTCACACCAGGACAAAGAGGGTTAACCTCGAAAAATTATACCAATCGAATCTATTTGAGATTTTCGATCTTTCCTTGCTGGTAATATTATTTTCGAGGTCTTTCGATATGATTCAACGGAATATTGGATTAGATATATACTTGGGTCGATCTATTTATGTTAGTCTACGCGGTTGCATTTATATCATCATCGATACATGGCATTGGGACGTATATATGTTTCAGAGGTGACGCCGCTTCAGGACATGAGAAAGTGCGGTGAGGATAGAGGAGGATGCGATCACGTTTGCGAGGACACTGTCACAGGACCCAGATGTTCCTGCTTTGAAGGATTTCATTTGAAAGGATCTTCCTGTCTAGGTAAAATACATACGCGTTCCGCGCGCAGCTCGTTTTTAGGATTCATTGGACTTAGTGGTAGCTGCGTCTAGGGTCTTTTTCTTTTCCCTATGTTTTCCAACCGGCTGGTTATTTGCCGAGCCTTGTAAGGCTACTTAGAACGTTAGATTGTGGGATGAACAGGACAGTTTACATTGTCAGCTAAATCTACGTGCTTTATAATGTCAGCATTGGTGTGGCGCCTTTGTAAATTGGGATGTCAACCAAAAGCGGCGATCAAGTGGGTGGTTATAGGTTGGCTGTGAGGTTCCCCAAAAATCTACATTCTTCAAAAGCAAGTTCAACGCCCGCGCTTTATCCACATTATAACAGGAAACCTATAACAATAACGTTGTATCTATAAATCCTACTCGATTCTTAAATCAAGTCATTGACTTATCTCGTAATTATAACGTTGTAAAATAAATATACATTAAAGCAACTCCCACCAGCCTCGTACAGATTTCAGCCCAAGCCAAAATATCCAAAGAGAAAAAACGTATACCGTTAACAGATTTAGAAATTCAATACGGTTCAGATGTTATCTTCGTTACGAGTAAAGTTTATCGTATATCGATCACAGAAATAATCTTTCCAATGAGATCGAAGGATGTAACGATGAGTCATCGATGGTATCTAGCTTTGTTATTTATGTCTTAATTATCCAAAAATTCATAATCATCCCAAAGACCCACCCTAGGCATCTTTCCTTAACTTTTGCCTAACTCTTAAGGCGCCTAAGAATCATCGCTCTATAAGCAGACACTTTTCGCCTTGGCACAAAGAGATTTAACGGCTAAGGCGATTAGCGGCTTGTATATGATTATCATAAGATTTTAAGCGCCTCTATTAGCGGACAAGAACCCGACGGTCTTTCCGCAGCTCTGTCTATAGTCTTTGCAGTGTAGGCGCCACATAGAGTATTGTATGCTAATAGGACAGATATCTAACTATATACAGAATCTTCACGCGTGTTGTTCATAATACTTGCGTGTATTCTATATCTGTATATACACTATATATAATATCTAATTGCGAACTTTCCCACTGTAAACCACCTATGGTTTGTTTAATGGAATGTAGCCGCGTCACTATTGTTATAGTTATCCTCATACGTACCATTCGCTCTTGTCTTATTACATACTTATACCTTTGTCCCATGATACTTGACAGATTCTAATCGATATTCTAACCTGCCTATATCACCTACTTACTATATACAGCATTGACAGGTGTTACGATTGAACTCGAGGATCTTGGGATGCTATAGAAATTAAAAACATTACGATACAATAAATTAATGTTATACTGTACCGACTAATATTGATATCCAATTTATACAGGTTTCAATAAATAATATCTTAATACGTGGTGTTTGGAATTTATGAAAAATGAATCTTCTTTTTTTTAAGATATTGACGAGTGTCAAGAAGGTACAGCTGGCTGTGCTGAAATCTGTCACAATGATCCAGGTTCATTTCATTGTGAATGTCGTAAAGGTTTTCAATTGGATACCGATGGCCGATCTTGTCAAGGTCAGTATTACGATTACGATAATTGTTTATTGAATTTTTTATAACAGCCGAAGTTTAATCGTACGAGTTCGTAAAATTTGAAACGATTTAACCGAAAGCATGTTTCATTCGAGGGAACAACTCGAGTCAATTCGAAACACATTAATGCTCGCCATGTTCTCTTTGGTGCTTTTGAATTCATGTTGTCGGGACCCCCCACGAGCTTAATACACGAGTATTAACTCTTGTCGAACATACAGGGCATCGTGCTCAACATGACGGCTTTATCTTGCGTGATCACGGTAACTTTATTTGGGATCAATCTGCGCTAAATATTTGTTATATATATGAGAAAAAAGGGACGGTGCTGGGACACGTGGATATTCATACGTGAGAATTGTTTCCTGTTCTTTCATCTTTGCTTTCATTCATATTTCCGTTGCTAGACGTGAACGAGTGCCTTTTGAACAACGGGCACGGACCCTGCCAAGGTACTTGTCGTAATTTAGATGGTGGCTACGAGTGCAGCTGCACGGAAATACCTGGGTATAAACTTGCTGCGGATAATCACACCTGCGAGGACGTTGACGAATGTGCTGAGAACAATGCAGGTTGTTCGCACAACTGTCTCAACACACCGGGCAGTGTTTTTTGTCTCTGTCCTGACGGATTCCAATTGGCTGATAACTGGAAGACATGTCAGGGTTGGTAGATGAAATAATTCTCAGAGGGATATCCTTTTTGTATTTTTTCTTTTTAATTTTCGAATAAGACTGGGAGATTTTTTTTTTAACTATTTTGTTTTCTTTCTTTTTATTGACGTTTAGAATGATTTTCTTTGCAGATATTAATGAGTGTGAGAGTGATGCGAATGACTGTGGAGAAGATGATGAATGTCAGAATACACTAGGATCTTATGAATGCATTTCTAAACCTAAGAAGATCATTAAGGTCGTGCAGAGTGAGGATTATGATGCTGAGGACGATGATGAGGACGATTATGGTGACGAGGACGTTACTGAGATTCCTGAAAGTGGAAAGTGCGAGGACGGATTTAAAAGGAATGAAAAGGACGAATGCATTGGTGGGAAAATCAGGAATAGTACCAGGGTTTTCCTGTGGGAGAAATCCTGCATGTATATTTCCTTATATTTGTAGATATCGATGAGTGCGTCGAGGGAGATGAAGGGGAACCTCATGGCTGCCAACATGAGTGTGTCAATGAAGATGGAGGATACTATTGCACCTGCAAGGAAGGATATGATATTCAGGACGATGGTGTATCCTGCACGGATATCGATGAGTGTGACAAGGATTCACCTTGTTCGCACTTATGTAATAACACAGAGGGTTCTTATCAGTGTTCCTGTCCCGAAGGATTTTCTTTAAATGCTGATAATCACACCTGCGCCAAGGATCAAGAAAAGAAGGACTGTGATAACTTAGATCCTCCGTGTTCCCATAAGTGCAATGATACTGAAAGTGGTCCTGTTTGCGAGTGTCCTTCGGGATACAAGTTGGACCAGGATCAAATATCCTGTTTAGACATCGACGAGTGCACCCAAGGACTCTGTTCTCATACTTGCGTTAATCTAGAAGGAAGTTTCGTGTGCTCTTGTCCTGAAGGATTAGAAATTCAGTCCCATGAGAAATTCAATTGTACTGACGTGGATGAATGTATTGGAAATCATGGTTGCCAACATGAATGTCACAATGTGCATGGTAGTTATAAATGCAGTTGTTCTCCAGGATACGTCCTTAAGGAGGATGCAAAGACTTGTGAAGATTTGGACGAGTGTTTGAGTGATCATCCTTGTTCAGATAGTTGTGAAAATACGGTAGGAAGTTACAAGTGTATTTGTCCTTCTGGATATGAATTGGTACAGGATAATATCACCTGCAAGGATATTAACGAGTGCGATCAGAATCCTGGTTGTTCTCATGGATGTGAAAATATTGAGGGTTCCTATAAATGTAATTGTCCTGAAGGAATGTCCTTGGGGTCTGATGAGCAGTCCTGTGAGGAGTCTAATGTCTGTGCTGCTTTATCCTGTACGCAGGATTGCGTCAAGGAACAGAATACGTACCGATGCGTGTGTCAGGATGGGTTTGTTCTATTAGAGGATGGCAGGACCTGTCAGGATCTGGATGAGTGTGCCGAAGATGAACATGACTGTTCGCATGATTGTATCAATATACCAGGAAGTTACAAGTGTGCGTGTCCAGGGAATTTGAAACTCCTTGATGATGGACTTACTTGTGAGGATGGACAGTGTCCTGAAGGACTTCGTCAGAACGAGGATGGGGAGTGTCAGGATATCGATGAATGTGCTGAAAAGGATCACGACTGTTCTCATACGTGTCTCAATGAATACGGAACATATCGTTGTGCGTGTCCTTCAGGATTACGTTTGACTGAAGATGGAGTTAGTTGCGAAGGGTTTGATCCTTGCGGGAATTCGTCCTGTTCTCATCTGTGTATTCCTGAAGGCGGAAGCTATAAGTGCGAATGTCCTTCCGGCTATGATCTGCAGGATGATGGTTTTATGTGCAAGGACATAGATGAGTGCGTTGATGAGAATAAAAATAATTGTACTAATGGATGCGAGAATCTTGTAGGATCTTTTAGCTGCTTATGTCCTGAAGGATATCTGCTCCAGGACGACAAATATAGCTGTGCTGATATCGATGAGTGCCTTGATGGATCTCATGAATGTAGTCATAACTGTGTAAATACTGATGGAGGTTACAAGTGTACGTGTCCTTCGGGATTTTATTCATTAGATGACGAAAAGTCCTGTAAGGACATTGACGAGTGCGAGGATCATGATTTTAGGCATAAGTGTTCGCATGCTTGCATCAACACTATTGGTAGTTACAACTGTACATGTCCTTTAGGATTGATACTTGATACTAACCAAAGAACCTGCAATCCTGAAAAAGATCCTTGCCTGCAGGATCATGGCTGTTCTCATACTTGTGAACAGGAAGGTGGAGAAATTCGGTGTGGATGTCCTGAAGGATACGAGTTATCGGAGGATGAAAAAAATTGTCAGGATATTAATGAATGTTCGGAAGGATCCCACGAGTGTTCACATTCTTGTATCAATCAGGAAGGATCATATAATTGTGATTGTCCCGAAGGATACGAATTAATAGAGGACCAGAGAACTTGTCAGGACATTAATGAGTGTCAGGATAATCACAATTGCAGTCATATATGTACGAATACTGAAGGATCCTTTAAATGTTCCTGTCCTGAAGGACATCAGCTTTCGAACGACTCCAGGACTTGCGAGGATCACGACGAGTGCAGCGAGGATCACGGCTGTTCCCATGAATGTATTAATCTTCCAGGAAGCTTCCGTTGCGAATGTCCTGCAGGATTTATTCTGGGAAATAATTCTCTCACATGTCAAGATTATGACGAGTGTTACGAGAATCACGGCTGCTCTCACATCTGCATTAACCAACATGGGAGTTTCCACTGTTCTTGTCCCGAAGGATATACTCTCGACCAGGACGAGAAGTCCTGCAAGGATGTAGACGAGTGCATTCAAGGGCATGAATGCTCTCACATGTGCATCAACGAACCTGGTACCTACAGATGCAGCTGTCCTACTGGCTATGTCCTTGCTAAAGATGACAAAAGTTGCGAGGATCTTGACGAATGTTCACAGGACGAAAATGAATGTTCTGATGAATGTGTAAACACACTAGGAAGTTTCACTTGCGTCTGTCCCGAAGGATTTATACTTGACGAAGACCAACACACCTGCAAGGACTTGGATGAATGTGCAGAAAATCTGCACGGATGTTCACACGAGTGTGAAAATTTCAATGGCGGCTATTACTGCTATTGTCCTGAGACTATGGCAATCAATCAGGATAACAAAACCTGTGTAGATATAGACGAGTGTTCCCTTGAGCACAACTGCACTCACACCTGCGTTAATATTATGGACGGATATAGGTGCGAATGTCCTTCAGGATATACTCTAGATCTTGACGGTAGCACCTGTAGATCCGTAGATCATTGCGGTGATGATCATGGCTGCTCTCACAGTTGCGTGAACGTTGAAAATACATATTTGTGCGAGTGTCCTGTAGGATATACTCTGAAGCAGGATAACAGGACCTGCGAGGATATTGACGAATGCATAGAAGGTAATGAAGTTGATAATACCTGTTCTCACGAGTGCGTTAACACTGTAGGTAGTTATTATTGTGAATGTCCTGGAGGATATAAGATTGGAAAGGATGGCAAGACTTGCGAGGATATCAACGAGTGTGTCCTGGACAATGGCGGATGTTCTCACTTGTGCGCTAATACAGAAGGCAGTATGGAATGTGCCTGTCCTAAGAATTATCGACTCCTGGAGGACGACGGGAAGACCTGCGTGGAAATCGATGAATGTTTCATCGACAATGGCGGGTGTTCCCATTTCTGTCATTATGAAAATGGTAACGTGTCCTGTACATGTCCCGAGGGTATGATCCTCTCCAAGGACAAAGTCCATTGTCTTCAGGAAGACAAGTGTCGTGCTGATAATGGCGGTTGTTCTGATATCTGTGTCTTCGCTAATGGCACTGTCAATTGTCAATGTTTCTCTGGCTTTGAGTTATCCACAGATCAGAAAACCTGCATTGACATTGACGAATGCATTAGAAACCAAGATAACTGCACTCACGTGTGCATAAACAAAGAAGGTACTTTCGAATGTGACTGCAACGAAGGATTCGTAATTAATCCAATGAACGATGCTTTGTGCGACGATATTAACGAATGTGATAACGATAACGGTGGCTGTTCGCAGTCATGCATCAATACCGTTGGCTCTTACTCCTGCATCTGTTTATCAGGTTATATTTTAGATCACGACAATTTAACTTGCGTCGAAGAAAATGGCTGTAAGCTTAACAATGGTGGCTGCTCTCATAACTGTCACAATGATAACGGTACTCCACTTTGTTCCTGTCCACCAGGATACGAATTGAAACCGGATAAAAAAACTTGCATTGATATCGACGAGTGCGAAGAATTTGAAAATGACATAGACTCTGGTTGTTCACACGAATGCGTCAATCTGGAAGGCAGCTACCACTGTAAGTGTCCCACGGGATACATGCTGCTACCGGAAGATAAGAAAACCTGCGTTGACGTCAACGAGTGTCTCACGGAGAGTCACAATTGTTCACACAATTGTTTAAATTTATTAGGCAGTTACATTTGCAGCTGCTACACTGGACATTATCTGCACTCCGACATGTCGTCTTGCTTGGATATCGACGAGTGTCAACAGCATAATGGCGGCTGTTCGCACGGTTGCACCAACACCATCGGTGGTTACTTTTGCAACTGTCCTGCAGGTTTGGAGTTATCGCAGGACGAACGCACCTGTATCGACGTCAACGAGTGCAAGACCGGCGTCGCAAAATGTTCCCACGAGTGTCTCAATACTCTTGGTTCCTGGAGATGCATCTGTCCCGATGGCCACATGCTCTCGAACGATTCCCGCAACTGCATCGACGTCGACGAATGCAAGGTCAACAATGGCGGCTGTTCTCATGCCTGCTTCAATACCGTTGGTGGAGTCAAATGCAACTGTCCCGTTGGACTGCAACTGCATCTTGATCAAAAGACTTGTCGCGATGTTGATGAATGCATTATTGACAACGGAAGGTGTTCGCATATTTGTATCAATGTGGAAGGATCCTTCAAATGCAGTTGTCCTAAAGGATATCATCTAGGAGATGATTACAGGACTTGCGAGGACGTTGACGAGTGTGAGGAAGAAAATGCCGGCTGTTCGCATCTCTGCGTTAATACGCCAGGATCATTTCGTTGTGATTGCCCTGTGGGACATGTTTTGAAGAATACCAAGATCTGTCACATCTCCAATCCTTGTCATGAGAATAATGGAGGCTGCGAACATGTCTGTGAGAATCTTAATGGGACTCCTCGTTGCTTCTGTAAAAAAGGATTTAGAGTGGCTGAAACAGATTCGTCGAAGTGTATCGACGTTGATGAATGTGCTGCTCCAAATGATTGTGAACATTACTGCGTGAACACTTTCGGCTCGTACAAGTGCGAATGCAAGGATGGATTCTATATGAGAAACTCAACGTGCATCGGTACGTATACGTTTATTGAACTACGAATGATTTAGTACATAAGACTTGATGTGCCTCAGTGGCTTATTTAGGTAAGGCAGATTGATCGTTAATGAGAGATATTTATAGTAATCAATTAATAAATGTCAAATTCATCAGAACAGTAATGACAATTTTACAATTAAAATTTATCAGCTCAATAAATGCAGTATAGATCACATCAATAACCTTTAGACTGCCAGCATTTCGTCATAATAATAGTGGTTCTTTTTGACCCAAAATTTATACACATGTACATAACATACATGTTGCATAGGATTTTTAAGTTTGTTCCAAGCCCCAAAAAGTTTTTAAGGTCAAATAATTCATCGTAGAATATATCGTTTAAATTGAAATTATGCGTAAGACAAAATCTCCATTACGTCATCCCTTATAGACATAGACGAGTGCGCTCAAGGCAGGCCTTGCAAAGGGATGTGCATAAACACACAAGGTTCTTATCGTTGCGTATGCGGCCCAGGATTTCGCGCCGATGGAAACGTTTGCGTTGGTGAGTAGATATAGTAAAGATGGCATTATAGTCGCTTAATGCGCAATGCGACGCAATCGTAAAGGAAATCATTTCGCCCAAGAGAAATCTTCTGGATAGATCAGGCTAAAAGCCGGGTATTTAGTCAGAGTGCAAGATAAACGTTTCTCTACCGCAACGTAACTTGCTTTCGTCTAGCTTCCAGTAAAGCCAGCATAAGGTTTGCGTACACGTAATATACAGTTACGTGCTATAGTTACAGAGCTGTTATAGGAATCAATTGAAATATCATGTTTTCATGACGTTCAGCAAGTGTATGGAAAGATTGATTTTCAAATTCGCTATTATTATTTGCATTATAACGTTTTGATAATTTGGATCTCGTTGTTCGGTTGAAAAAGAGGTAATACATACACGTATATATAATTGAACTCCGTTTCAGCATAAATGACTGAATAATAGAGGAATTTTGAAAAACAAATGAAAAAATTTGTGAATCATTAAATACAATCGAAAATTCGCTAGATGCATCGTTCCCGAATTGTCAATCGTACGTTAATAAATATGAAACTGCGTATGCATAGTATAAATTTATCCTGACTGAATTTTTCAGATGTGAACGAATGCGAATGGAACAATGGCGGCTGTGCACACGAGTGCGTGAATACTGTGGGATCATATAAGTGCACATGTCGTCCTGGATTCGTTTTAAATTCTAGGTAAGCGGATTCAGTATTCTTTTTTGTTGAGTGGTCGTCAATGTGTAATATTTATTCGTGCGAATTATATTTTCAGAAATAAATCTCTTTGTCAGGATTTAAACGAATGCTTAACTGGGAACGGTGGGTGTAACGGGGATTGTGTTAATACACCCGGAAGTTTTTATTGCGCATGCGGAGACGACTTGATCCTGGCATCCGATGAAAGGACTTGTATCAATCGTGACACTAGGTGTCGTGCTATGGAGATACCTGTATATGCTGACGTAAGTACTTTCGTTAGTTTTGAAATATAAGTAAAAAATAAATAAAAATCAGATTTTATTTACACCATGTAATTCATTTGTAATTCTGTCAATTCCTTTTACTTATTGATAAAACTCTACTTGAATTATTTATCCTTTTTTTTTTGGCAACAGGTCAGATGTCCGGGTCATCCTTCAAGATCCAAGGATTATCCCCAGGGAGCAAGGTGTCATATCCGCTGTAGAAGAGGATTCAGACTCGAAGGACCCAGCACCAGGTACTGCACTGCAGGAGGTCAATGGAATGGACGTGAACCAGTATGCATACGTAAGTACAATTATATAAATGATATATAAATTCTCTTAAAAAAATCAATTAAAAAATTGATTGTGACAATACACTAATGAAGATTTTGTTAAATATCGTACAAGAATCCAGAACAGATCTACAACAACTACTAACAAGGTGTGCACGTAAATCAGCTTAACGAGCACGTTATCGGCTTAACGCCCATAAACAACAACGCAACAACATACCATTCCTGATTTGCTTCGAGTATTTTTTCTCTTAACGAGATTCAGTTCTTCTTAGCATTATTTTAAAAGATTCACTTCCCACATTTCCAACATTCCGCTTTAAATAAGCTATAATAAAGAACTAAAAAATGTCCATTTGATTTCTTAAAGACGATGACGGAGTATCCAGGATCTATGGTTGTCAAGATGGACGCAGAAATTGTACCACTGCAATTCGTCGAGTTCTCCTACCAGACATGCCACAGCCGTTTGTTAGATGTCCCAGTGACGTAGACGTGGAACTTCCGTTACGTCAGAATACGGTACGAGTTTCCTTTCCGCAGCCCAAGTCTAACATGGACTGGTGGAGGTGAGTAAAGTGCAATTACCAATTAGACAACAGCATTTAGAACTAATTATTAAAACCAATCAAGTATGAATTTTAATAATTGAAAATCAAACGCTATAATCGTACATCATAAGGATCAAACCGATAGGGCTGGGTCCAAGTGCTATAAAATCTGATGGCAATTGTGTCGAACAATTCCATTTGGCGTACAATAGGAATTCCAAATGAGCTTAGGAGTTGCGACGGATGGTTTGGATGTCTGTCGCAATGTATTTAACATCAATCATGAGTAATCTGGTTTGATGTCCATTTATATGCTAAGCGGACATCAATCAAATGAATCTTGAATACTTGAATGTCTGGTGGTCTCTACCTTTTCTATTGGTTAAGGGACTACCTCCGTTTTCCGGTCCTCATCGTCATCACCGTCATTATCATTGTCATTGTTAATGGGATTTACTTCACTTTATTTTTCAGATATGTAGAGGCGTCTCCATCTTGGGGAAAACAATTGCAGGCTGATCTGGCAGCTGGGACCACAGTCGTTACGTTTACTGCTTGGTCACCAGTTTCCAATTACACCAGTAGCTGTAGAATCGTCATACGTGTACGAGGTGGGTTAAAGAAAAAATACGCAAATAAAATTTTATCCTTTATTTTATTACCGTCCAATCATTTGCGATTGCGTTTTAATATTTATTAATGCAAATTTAACCGTATACATATGTAATTTGGCCAATTTAATTCTAGAATGTTTTTTCTACTTTTTGTTTTTGCATTTTTATACGGACTCGATTGTGTTACTGTTGGATTTATCATTCGCTAACAATACAGACAGTGTCGTATCTTAAGGCGTCTACGCCCACATATTTCTCTAGATCTTTGCTCTGGAATATCCAGTGACGTAAAGTCTTTGGTATTTATCGTGAGACAGTGTTCCCTTTCTACCTTGTGTTTGATTGTCCTAGTCAAAAGAATTGATACGAAATATCAATCTGTCTTGGCACTGTCGTAATTTTAGAATACCATTCAACAATATATTAATCCGCCATTTGAATCATGAAGAGAATTCTTTATTTGTCGATAGCGCAAAGCCGCAAGTCTGTTAATGACAGAGTTTTCAACATATTCCATTTCATTACTCGTTCGACGTGTTCTGTAAACTATGAAAATCGGGTTTGCCAATAGTTCACGTGGAAACATATGACAAAATATTTTCCAGTATAATCATGAATTTGATTTTGTAAATTAATTAGAATCCTTTGACAAATTAATCAACTATATTATATTCATATCTCTGTTATCTATTCAAATTATTCCAGATACTGAGAATCCTAAGGTATCAACTTGTCCCACTTCTTTCGAGGTACGACTGAATCCTGGCGAACGTAATCGGCTGATATTTTGGCAGGAACCAACGTTTACGGATAACGTGAAGGTGGATCACGTCGATAAGACAAGAGTAAGAGAAAGACGAATTACAATGACGAGAAAAAAAGAGAGCGGGTGTGCGAGGAAGAAGGTAGAAGGATTAAAAGCGTAAAGAGGAAAAGAAACGGCTTAAAATTCTGTTTCTGAATTTCCACTACGATGGCCTACGCGCCAGAGAGCTTCACATTTAATTTATTTCCTTACAAGATCCTTATTTACGACGGAGCGATTACCGCCGGCGTTAAAAATGTTGTCCAACTTATTACCACCGACACGGAGTAACGATTTGTCCTTCATCCTTTCCTGGTTTATCAGAAGTTTCGCTCACGATGAATGTTACCAATCTTGTAATTATCTTGCCACCTGAGACCGGTCTGTTAATAATAACAATGCCGGTTGCGGATCGCGTCAAAGGGGATGGGCCGTTTTTTAATTTATTATTTAATGAACGGATCAATGCCGATCGAGATAATAGAATTAAATTTATTTTTTTTGTTTTGTTATTTTACCACGCTGCTTTAATTATAAAATAATATTTTAGCCAGGCAGCTCTTTTTTTGTAGATGTACGTGGATCAAAATAAATACTTTGTTTACATTATTTATTAACGTCAGATTGCACGTGTTTTATCCGTATGTAGTCTGATATTTTTTTAAAATATATTTTGTATTTTTCTTTCATATTTCTTTATAGGAACCAGGACAATCCCTATATCCAGGAATTCACAATATTCACTACATCGCCTTTGACGCAGCTGGAAATAGGGCTGAGTGCCATTTCTCCATACGCGTACGAGGTAAATTACATTGAATTTTTCACGTTCCTGATATCAGATTTGAGTCTCTTTCGAATCGTATACAGATTTTACTATTGAATACTTATTTCTAGAATTGTGTAGAGTTGTCTGTCTTGTGTAGAGTTTTATACTTTCATTCTGTTCTGGAATATTCTTGTCAGACAATTTAAACATTCAATATAATTTTCCATCTCCGCTACTGTTATAACTGATATTTTTTAGTATCATCGATCCAAGCACAAAAGCTGTATCGTAACGTACTTGTTATTGATTCGCTGTCCGAATTAACAAATCTGTTATTTATTATCGTTCCAGAATCCGAGCAGCATCGCGAATCCGAGGTAAGCCGAGAGCGAGCGAATATTATCCATCGCCTTGTTGAAAATGCTGCCTAATAAAATCAATAGTGGGAAATCCGTCCGTCAGAAAGTCAAATATTATCTTACCTTGTTCATTCGTTTATTTTCACTTATTATTCACGTCTCTTTTCGCATAATTGCTTGCAAAACAATGAGAATTTCCATAAAACGAGTCAATTCCGTGCCCATCGATTCTATCAGTTATACATTGGTATGTATACGTAACGAATATTATTTGAATTAAAAGAAAGTTAAAGACATTATAAAGAGATTTAACCTGAATAAGTAAAAAAAGAAAAAAATCTTCGTCGAATCCTTGACAATAGTCGCTATAACTAGGAACAAAGATATGCCTCGATCCACTGACGCTGTTAATTATATTTCCATTTAAAGAGCATAAAGACGCAGTTAGGTATATTCTAGAAACAAACTCTACCACTCGGGAAACAATTATTTTGTCTTAGCACGAAATTATTCTCGTCAATTAAGCTGGCCAAGCTCAGATTCCTTTTAGTAGTCCTGACGGAACGAATGAGGAGCGTCTTCATTTCGAGTTATAATGAGCGAGACGGAGAATCTCTTCCGTAACAGCTAAAAGCATGGAGTGTTGAATTCAGGGAGCGATTTCAGAGGAAAACTCTTCTCTCGCGTCATAGAGGTTATCCTTTAATGATATCTTACATCGGATTATCCTTTTAGCATAGAACCTACAGGAAGATGCTTATGTGTCCCGGTAGACCGCCACAGCCTTTACCTGCATCGGTTTACACGGTAAGATTAAAGGAGTAGAGCACGGTCGATAAGTATGAAAACTTCATGAAATAGATAAATGGAAATTTTTAAAATATTAATTAAAATATATTTGTCTTGTAATACTGTTATGACAGGTACCTAGAGGATGCTATATGCGTTACACGAGGATCTTCTCCGGGACTTATGCTCTTCAGCACTATCAAAGCCTCCAGGATGGATATCAGGACGCTCGAGCTGCTTATCATCAGGTTCATCCTATACAACGTACTCAGCATCCTCAAGGAACGCGAGCCTATCAGCTCGCCGACTGTAAGTGTATGTGTTGCACGTTTGTGTTGTCCCTGCTAACGATTTTATTGAAGCACGTGACTAATAGTTAATTTGATGGATCATTTATATTTTAGTCGTGTCCTTGGAGTC
>JARPRG010000230.1:203359-225442 GCA_031001745.1 Hartigia nigra
GCTAACGATTTTATTGAAGCACGTGACTAATAGTTAATTTGATGGATCATTTATATTTTAGTCGTGTCCTTGGAGTCTTTTCATACGTACAAGATTATCCTTTAGATATATTTTATTTCTAGACGATATTGCATGGTAATGAAAATTCTCATGAAGCGTGAGATTCCCACCCCATCTTTGCCTTGACAACTTAGTACTTCCAGTGGGAATCTCACTGAATTCGTCGGAAAGAAATTGCAATTTTTTCCAATAATTCGGAGCATAACTACTTTGTACACATATGTATATACGGGAGTATATTACGATTACAATGTATGTGTATTCTTATAAATTGATACCGCAGACTGGTCTTGTCATATAGTAGTCTGATGGCGAACGAGGAAACTGGAAGCAAGTAAAGTTTTTCAAACTTCTTGTTTTATATACACTCAAGATATTTAGGATCTCTTCTATTTTTCTTATAACTTTATGTAGAATAGGCATTTGAGTGTAAAAAGGATGAACGTGAAAGTGAAACAAGAAGGAAAAGATAAAAATAGAAGAATTGACGAAGCATGAGAAACCTTAAAAGCCAAGAGAAGATGGATCCAAACTAGCCGTATAAGTTGACGCTAATGGCTACATGTAAAAAGAGTATAATCTTAGTGGCTCTTTAGATTCCATTTTGTTACAAGGATACTTATGACGCGCGGAAATGATAGGAAAGTGAAACTAAGAGACCTGGGAGAAAATAGAAAGAATTGACAGTGAAACAATGGCGTAGCGAATTGCAGTATAGAACGTTTAGAGTTTGTCAAGTCATGGAAGAGCAGGGTATTTGGAATAAGTGAAAATTGCTGGCTCTCCTTATTTATGCAAAATGCAAAATGTACGCGGTTGTTCTTATGTGATTGTCAGCCGAAGCTAAATCCAACGTAAAATTCGACGTTATGCTGAGTGTCGGAACTCAAGCCCACTTCGTCCTAACCTTGCAGTCGATGCCGCCATTTGTCGTCGAGAGTATTCTAGTCCTGGCTCTTGCAGTTATTATGGCGATACCTCTTATCCTTCAGGTTCAGATGCTCTTTGTATGTACCTACGAGAACTTCCACGTCGTCGACCCACTTATAACCATTAACGATTAAAGTTTCACTTACTTAGTGGGTCGACTCGATTGATCCAGGAAACCAGTTATAGGAGACCTTACTTCCTGTAGGATGGTATCAACAAGGCGACAAATCCATATTCAGCTACTTGTCAGGACGATTGGATGAACGCTGAGAATCGTGCTATAGTCACGCATTATCCCGCAACCGCCATCTTGGATACGAGCTCTGGCTCTAGTCTGAACATGAAACTCATGCCTGTAAGAAATGCTTGCTCGACACCCATGTTGAAATCCGAACAGAACAATGTGGAGGATACTCGTGCCAGGATGCCAATACTCAAGAGTTCATCGTCCTTTGTTATTACAAATTCTGTATTACCGGTCGTTGATATATCTGCTTTTAATTATGGCGCCTATAGGCATAAGATGATAGAGGCTAATCTGAAGAAACAATATGGAGATTCGCAGCCACCTGGTAACGTCGTTCTCAACTCTATTCATTTGAACTCTATCGATTCTAATGGTAATGTCAGAGTGGGTGATGCTACTGGTAGTCCTGGAATTATTGACTCCAATGACGAACGTTGTGGTGGGATGACTGAACTAAGCAGAAAGGAAGTTGAATTTTTGCATCCCTTGGATCATTTTCTGATTAAAGGATCTAAGAAGGCTTCTACTGTGGAGATGGCTACGGAGACTAAGGAATTTGAGAATGCACTTTTGGAATTGGTGGATTTTGAAAATGGCATTGGACAGAAATGTTATGAGAGTCACTTTGCCAGGATCTCTAATGACAGGACTAATTTACCTTCAAGCACAATAAAGATGCCTACTGAGATGCATAAAGTATTACCTAAATTCAAAGGTGGGACCAAATTCGATTTTCACTCTACTTCAAAGACCGTTTCCAAAAAGGATTCAAGTTCGAATTCTAGAATCTTTAAAGGTTCTAGACAAATTCCCGTGAGTTTTCCAAAAATGGACTCTTTGTCTACAGCTACAAGAGCGTCAGAAGTAAAACAGATTGAACGAAGTAATGTACAAAGTAAAAAAAGAAAGGCCCTGAAGAGATCCTCGTTTCGTCCAGTTACCAGTACGGAATCCTTAAGTCCTGTTTCTACGAAGCGTTCACCGTCAACAGATCAGGAAGATGGAGAATCCTTCAATAGAACATCCTTTAGCTCTAGTGAGGCTGAAAGTTCCTTTTACGGATCCACCAAGTCTCGAAATAAAAGTGGAAATCGTATTCGGTTTCCTGCGGATAAATTTCCAGATCATGAACAATTACAGGAACGATCAATCGTCACGATTGAGGAACAAAACCAAGTTTTGGACGTTGATCGAACTTCGTCACTGAACCGGAAGCCATCGAGCATTAAAAATGTAACGGAGCAATCCGTGGCGAGATCAAAACCCAAAAAATTGATTTTAGAAAAATCGGGAATTTCGTCCAAAGATTGGCACAGTAATCCATCTTCCACTTCCGGAAGTCGTAGCGTGACGCCTAATTCTAGACCAAAAACAGGTAATCCTTCGATTTCCTTAAGACAGAGGTCCTTTCAAGAATCTACTAAATCCTCCTTGTCTATTTCTGGAATTGCAAAAGACATTCAAGAACCAATATTTAATCGTAAAGCTTCGAAGTGCACAATACATTCAACGGAGCCAGAAAAAAATCCAACAAAAATACAAATTTCTAAAGAAAATTCTGCGAATAGAAAACATTCCAGAGGACGTTCTTTGGATCCTGCTAGAAGTAGGAATTCCTGTAGAAAATCACCAACGTCCAGATCATCGGAACGCACGTCGAGTTTGAGGATCGATCCGTCGAAATCCAGACACCTTTTGTTAACTTCTTCGAGCGGCTTTACGAATTCCACATTATCGATGCAGCCACCAGTTCTACCGTCTTCGAATTCCTCGGTGGTAACTACAAACATTAAAGCCAATCCACAGGAACGTGTAGTGCGATCGCCTGAAGGGTTTAGAAGAAGTAGCGAGAGCGAACCTGCTCCTAGGAACAAAACTTCAGGGAGTTACTTGAAGATGGCGGAGAGGCGGAGGACATTTTGCGAAAACACAAGTAGGACGCCGAGAAAGAGTGAACGGCCGAGGACTGCGGGTGCTGAAATGATCACTGGTATAGACACGAGTCATTTTATGGACGTTCTTAAGTCTGAAAATGATCTAGAAAAAATGAAGATAACTGATGTGAATCAATTGTTGGATTTGAAGACAAAAGGACGTGATAAAATCGGTGATAATTACAGTTCGAAAATTCGTCATGATTTTCCTCGTGTTCAAGATCAACGTTTGAACCTGGAAGAGTCAAAAACAAGAATTTCCAAAAAAATGAAAAATTCTAGCAGTTCTATTAATTATAAAGATCGTTACGCTCGATCAATGCTTTTGCAAAGTGACAAATCGAAAAGTATAGCAAAGAATCCAATGATTGTTAATCAATCGCAAGATCAAAGATCCAAACTCATGGCAAAAGAAGATTCTGTAGAGATCAAGTCAACCATGTTATCGAATAGTGTAACTAATTCGCGGGGAATTCAGAAAGCAATGACGAGTTCAATTATACTGGAAAATTCGAAAGAGACGGAAATAAAATCAATATCATTTTCGGAAGACGAGTCAAAGAGATGCAAAAATAAAAAATCTTCAAAGGAATCGGGACGTGAAGCAAAGATTTCTAAGATATCCAAATCAAAGTCAAACGACAGACATGAAAAATGTCAAAGAAAATCTAAACAGTCCGGAATTCCCATTCTTGCCAGCAACAAAATCAATTCCCCAAAAAAATTCAAACCAGATGAAAAAGAACTATTGAATCTCGATTCCTTGAATTCACTGAATGGTAGTACGAAATCAAAATTACTGATCCAAAGAAGTTTACGTAGTTACATAAAACGATTAAAGCTCGTTCTTGCCGATCAGAGAAAGGATATCAACAAGAATTCGGAAAGTCTAGCAAGTTTAAGTCTGACGGACGCCATATTGCCAGAATTACGATCGTCCCTATGTTCCAGTGAATTCGAAGAACTGGAGAAGCTCCTGAAACGTCTAGAAGCCTCCACAGCGACTCACATAATTGGTCGCGAAATTGAAGCGTGAGAAATAAAAAAAACTAATAAAAATCGAAAAAATAATCCATTTGTCTCAACGAGTTAAGGTTGTTCATGGATCTATGGAATCGTACGGATTCGTTCGACGTCGAAGACTTCCACGATAAATCACTCTGCCAGGAAGAAACGGCCGAACGGATGGAAAGTTCAGGCCGGCTTTTAACGATCTGCACGTCGGCCATGCCGCATCGGTAGTGATTTATGGCGGTGTCAACGCTCGCCTATTTATTAATAGCAGGTTGTTACACATAAAAGAAACGTGGCAATAAGACCCAGATAAAGAGGAATACGTGTTTCTATTATACTAAGGTCCCGAGTGTTTCCGGGATGACGACATCCACTTAGCTTTGACTTACTTATGCATTTAAGTTGTTCGTTAGGTTAGGTTGCCGTTGCTCGAACGAGTCTCACTGAATTGGGACTCATCACGTTTCATTGGGCCACACAGATTGGACAGATTAAGAAAAACGATTATATTTGCTAACATCTTTCTATTTCTTGCCCAATCCCTACTTTGCTCAATTAACGAACAGTTTTTGATATCATTTCTAAGGAATGTAACAACAATTAATAACATTCACCGGTTGGAAAAAGCTTGAAAAAAAAGAAGAAATTAAAATTTCATTATCAGACGCGTCAATTGTTACGTGATCGACGTTTTCATCTGCCAATTTGAATAATCTTCTTATGAACATCTCAGCAGAATAGCAGCGCCCCAGGGTCTACATTTTTCTTAAATAAAAATCTTAAATAAAAAACCGTCGCAGACCAGGTAGAACCATAAGTCTACTCGGTTCACAAAGTTCAACATTGTCAACACGAGGCGTTACCGTCCGACGCGAATGATAACTTTCACGAGATGATTGCAAGCATCTGGGAAAGTGATTACCGCAACTGTCCTATGACTATAGAAGACGACATTGTGTCCTACTTTGGTAGTGAACTCGTGAACTGAGAACCTTAAGGTCCCAAGTGCCACAGGCATCGTAGGGTACTTAGATTGAAGGTACTTTCTAATGGAAGGTACAATCGTATAACATAACGAACACACTCAACACGGTTCCTTTTTTTTTTAAAGCGTATAAAAGTCTGCCAAGTAGCACCTTTTAGTTTTTACGTTACACTTGACCATTTGATAATAGCGAGTTTAGGTTATATTAACGCACTCGGTCCCATAATGTTCTGAGAAGACGATCATTTAATACGGGCTACAATCGTTGCGATAATTGCGGCATTATTCGTGTCTATTTTTAGAGCTGAATAGTGGACTCGTTTAAAATCGGGTACCCTCGCCATTTTATGATGCCTCCTCGTTGCATGCAGTTGAATGCTTCGATATGCATGACGTAAAAAGTAAATTATCGTTAAAGTCGATAAATATTTCTGAGACATTTATCTTTTTATTATTATTTATGTAATTTCGATTACTTTTTTGATGCTTTACAGATTCCATCCAGCAGCAACAGTACAATCGGCAGCAACAGTATCGTCGGCAACAGCTCCAAAGACAACAGCAATACGGACTTCAGAGGAATGACTACGTTGGTCAGTTCTCAGGATATGGTCGAGGTCGAGTGGAAACGAGGATCCTGCCACGTCGCAAATGCTGCACGTAATAAAATTAAAGAGAAACAGGAAAAAATAAATAGAACGTAATATAACGCAAGCCATTGCTGGCTGCTACGGTAACGTTACTAACCACTTAGATCAGGGCATGTATTAATGTATGGTACGAGAGCGAGATCAAAGTTCCTCAAGTAAATTTTCGAGGTTAGGTGGATAAAGGTGAATCGAGGATAAAAAGTTCAGGTATTGACCTCTGGCTGATTAATCGAAAGCGATATGTATAATTTGATTTAGCTGGAAGATTCTTGATAACCGATAACAGCCGGCTTCGTCGAATAAATAAAATCTTAGCTTATTATAGCTTAATGCCGATATTACAATAATTTGTAAGCAACGCTTTCGTCTTATTGCACGAATTCATTTATTTGTTCCTTGTTTTCCTTTTTTTTTTTTGTGAAAAATAAAAAGAAGAGAAGCCCAAGAAATCGATGTAGATTCGTTCGATGGGAACACGTGCCTTATTAGATTTCTCTTAAGGAGCGTTTTGTAATTTGTATATTTGATAGGTAAATTTTATACATTCATAATATTGTGTAATATAATTCATCGTTATTGTAACAATGATATGCGAATGGCGCATGGGACAACAATAAATAATAATAAAGAGAAGCTATACATACAAGAATGAAACACTGAAAGGAACTCACGACTAATTTATTTTTCTCTTCTCTCATCGAAGATCAATTATGGATCCATCTCAATTTTCTCTTCTCTTGCAATCAGAGCTACGATCTGCGAGACTCCCGTAAACGACGGACCCTGAATCTCCGGTATTTCAGATACACGCGAATTCAATCTTCGTCGGCGTTATCGATCGAAGCTTCGATGACTTTGTAAACTGGATCAAGCGATCGTGCGTTTCGTACTAGGTCTAGAGTAACGTCTATCGTCCTTTCGACGATAAGATAATTAACATTATTACAAATTAAATATATCGACACGTACGATTGACCTCGCGAAACTTAATCGCATCGTGCTTTCAATATTAGACTTAAATCTAGAACAATTAGTGGAGTCTAATTAGTGTCTTCGAGAAGTAATCAATTTAATGAATTTGGCTATCTTTCTATGGGAATCTTAGTATACAGTCATGCGACAGAATCTTATATGCACACAGTCAAAGGTGCTGGTTAATATTTTCGTAATAAGATTTAAAGAATATCATGACAAATGCGAATTTTCGCGAAAAAGGATTTTAGTAGGTTAGCACATACGCTACGGGATATGTGCAATATCCTTTGATCCTAAAACGCGTCATCGTTTATTTTGACGTGGCGGTAGGCGCTGGGGGCGAGGGGGTTGTGCGAATTTAGTAGAGCTCAACAAAAAATTCCACAAAGAATTCCTCTCGTAATAAATGACTGACTAAATTTTTAATGAAGTTGAATTCGCCTTTTTTCGCAAGGTATTTCACGTCGAAGGACTAACAAACAAAAAATCATTTGCCATCAAAGGGATTGTAAACGAAATACAATTTTTTTTTCTACTCCTGACGAACGCCTACAGTGAAGATGCACTTGGACGTCCAGCCGGCCTCGTCGCTGGCTTCGTATTCGATCTTATGTTGTCCCAGATCGAAGTATTGTCCGGGTTTCTGAAAATCGAATAGTCACAGGGAAGATAGTAGAAAAGTGTTACATTTTCAGGAACATTTTTTTAATCATATTTTTAATCACTCAATTTCTTTAATTTAATTTTTCCTTCAGGATCTGACGTACGTGCCATACAGGAAATTTGTCGATCGGCACAAATATTATCGCCCCAACCAATAAAATGGAGTATTTGCCCTCGGGACTTTTTTCATCTTCTCAGACATCGGACTACTTCTTTTCTATTATTACTTTCCAAAAAAAATTTCTTTTCATTCGTCCATATTGCGTTTGTCAAGTTATACGAACGTGAAAAGTTTATTAATCCAGATCTAATTGACTTGTACATGCTAATACGTGAGTCCCAACAAATTGTTTTGACAAATATTTATAAATATATTTACCTTATTGCTTGTGATGCGAGCTACCTTGATATTGTCTGTGAATATTGGTTCGTTCCAGGATACAGCAGTGCCATTTTTACCGATCACCTCTATACTGCTGGGACAATCATTGACTTTCGGTGCTTCGCCATCTGTAATTTAGTGTCGAACTTTCCAACGTTAATCGAATAATTGCGATTAAAAATTTGAGCGGAACAAAATCACGTGTAATTAAATGTGGCATGTACACACGAAGGATATGGGCGTGTTGCATAATCAATCTATACCTACAGATACGATATATGATATATGCATACCCATATATATCACAGTAAGACTCAATAGTTGATGTAGCAAAGAATTTCGAAAGTTCCTACCTAATAGTGTGATTCACGTTCCATCTTGAATCCATTCAAACGGTAATGTCATGAGTCATAGTGGCAATAATAAAAATAAGAAACTATACCATTTCTAAATACGTATATCCTACTGTAAATCATACAACAAGAACACGATAGACATTAATCAAGGTCGATCGATCTAGAAATTTAATTAGCAATTTTTCAATAGCTTCTACCGGTTAATACGTTTAATGAAATCAAGTGAGTTTCGAAAACGGCCAGACACGGACTATAGATAATTACTTTAGTCAAAAATTTTCACCTTATACGAATATCATTAGATTTCTACTAGAAGTATCATACACGGCTGCCGATGGTTTATTATACTATAATATAATAAAAAAAGCTTCAAACAATTAAATTCCATGAATCTCCTGACCTTTCACCGTAATCCGAAGTACGCAGCTGGTCTGTTTCTTGGAAACCGGATGTCGCGCAAAGAACGTCACTTCGTGCGTTCCCGGAGTTAAGTTCGCTTCTAATCTCGTACCCCAGGATGGTTTAGAACGTACATATCGAAACCAGTCCAAATCCGTATCTGGTTGGCTGAACGATACGAATGCTTCGTCTCGACCTGGTGAAACCTCAGCTACGACATCCTTCGGACATTCCAAGCGAGGTTTGCTGTATCCTGACAGTTAGATTAACTTCGATGTAACGTACGAGTTTGGCTAGTGAATTCCTAAGAGAAGCTTGGTGACTACATAGACTTGATTTAGTTTCCAAAATACAAACATGTCTAATGGTATATGGAACTTCTGTCGAATTAATTTTCTTTTGTATCTCTATCCCTGAGATCACAAATTTTATTTTCATTTTTATTTCTTAACCTACTAATAGCGATGGGACAAATATACAAATTTTACTCACTGACACATTCACCATGTTTAGGACCGTCCCACGTGCCGTCACTACGGCAGGTTAATTCGTATTCTCCGTGCAGTTGGTAGCCATGGGGACACTTGAGGTAACACTTAGTATCAGGTCGATTAATCAGCCTCCGTTTACCGCGCCAGGGTTTGGGAGTAGTGAGTTTAGAACAGACGACGTAACCATGACCAGCGGGATTAAGTGGAGGACAGGCGACATTGTCTATGTCTAAAATATAGGTAGGAGTATCTATATACATATATATATAAATGTCTAGATGCGGTGATAGATTAATACCAATCAGAGAAACACTTCTGGACGAATAATACTAACGCACTTTTGATTAGAAACATAGTTTGAAATTATTACAGCAGAAATTCACGCGGTGCGTTAGATGAAATATCAAATCCTGTTGGGCATTATCTATCCTAATATATCCATAACACATGAATCACATATGGTAATGAGGTACGACATATATCAAACATATGGAAGGCGTTCGCCCAGGATTTTGCATACGATTACCGATATATTGATTCGAATGGATTCGAAATGTTAACCGAAATGGATTTAAGATAGTCTTGAATTTGAAATAACTCAGTCGACTGTCGAGGATTGTATTTAAATATGCAAAATATATTACCTAAAGCAGGATATTGACGAGTGATTACTATGACGTACCTATACAGGACTTTCCGTCGGGTGTCAAAGCTTTCTCGTCGCCGTCGCAGGAACAGAAAAAGCTTCCCTCAGTGTTTTCACATACTTCTTGACAGCCGCCATTATCCGTCGCACATTCATTAACGTCTGACAAGGTTCAAGAGAATGAAGACATAATAAAGTAATTCAAGTCTTTCTTCTTTTTAATATTATTTTACTAAAGTCATCGCTGGAAGCTCTGCGATGACGTCACTTTGGAGAGTTGGCAAAGGGATGTAATAAAGACGTACAAAAAAAACAGATGAAAAGTACCACACTCGATATTCCACAGACTGCGTCGACACACGACCAACAACGAGGGATTTACTGTTTACATATGGCCAACAGAGACTATTGCCTGAACGGTTTTGCAAAGCCGCCCATGGTAATCGAGCGGTTGCAATTAACATGTTTAGTAAAAGATCCTTTTGTTACCGACTGACGCGTAACAAAAACTCAGTGACAAAGTAAACTGCTATTTTGCATAACCCAATAGATCAAATGCCCAGATGATTCATAAAAACTGTAATTATCCCAAAGCTAAAGGCTGTTGAATACTAATACTAAGAATGTAACTGGTGATTCCGAAGTAACTGAATCTACCCGTTGTACTTTTTACCGGAAAATAAGGGAAAAAAAGACAGGCTCGGAACGGCTGAGTAGAAGGAGGGTAAGACGGTGAAAAAACTCGAGAAGTAGATAAGGGTGCCAATCGTGTTGCCGCCTTTCTTCGAGGCGAACCGATTGCGCCCGAAAGTTCGTCCGAACGTCGGAAATTATCGAGGCGGAATACTCGAACGACAATGGAACTCTTGGAACAATGGCTGCCACGGGTTTATATGGGTGATACCATACTGACTCCTGGTAAATAATGGTTTTCGACAATGACTGCATTCGGACTTACAATTTTGGGATCCTTTTCTTTGTAAGAGAAAACGTTACGTACTTATATCTCCTACCTATCTATCTGTCTACCTCACTATTTTATCTCATCGCCAGTAACCACCCTTCCTGGGGCGTATTTCATTTCCATAATTTACGACGTTAGATAAAAGGTATGCATACACTGCGGATGAGCGAGAACGATGGATATATTCCATGCTTCAGGGATTTCTAAGGAGGTTGCACCCCCATGGAATAGGCGACAAAATGAAACCGCGCGATATCCGAGAATATCGCGACTGTGAAGAGAAACGGGATCCATTTGGGATTCTTGTGTTTTTTTGTTCTCTCCGCTCCATCCGATTCACTTTGTTTTTTCAAAATAAATCAGTAATCACAAAATTGCTATATAACCTGGAACTGAGATACACTTGGTACTGTCCTGGAATTATGTTATTTATATTATTATTATACCCTGTAATAAACTAGATACGGGTACTAAGTTTTGACTTTTTAGGTAAAGTGATTTGCTATTAGTTATAACATGACGTTTTTACGTAAGAAAATGTTTAAAGTTTAGATCTTGCTTGAACGCATATCACTCAAAGATATTCCCACTGGAACGTTTGTTTGTTTAGTATGCAATTAGGTATAGTTGTAATCTTTAATCACTAGGTAAATTTCAGATGCATTGTTTAACCAGTGTCTACGGTGTAGATAGTTTCTATTGTTTTCATGCCAATTCTAGAAATCGTATTAATAATGAAGTAGCAGCTTTCAGGACTCACCAATGCAGGAACCATCAGCTGCGACTTGATAACCAGGACTACAAGGTGCTGGTGCAGTATCCAGGATTGGTTGGTCCCTTAATTCAAGCAGATCTTCGCATCTGTAAGATCCTGGAGTATTGACGCATCCGTGATGACAGATTTCAGTTTGCAGCTCGGGCACAGAACACTCGTCTATATCTAATCGTTCCAAATTATCCAGGACGTTATTATGCAATAATAAAAAAAAAAAATATCCTTGGATTTTTAACAATAAGAATAGGGTACCTTGACAAGTTTTCCAATCATCCTCAAGCATAAAACCGTCAGGACATAAACAAAATACTCGACCCATGGTCGACAAACAAGTATGAGAGCATCCTGCGTTATTAACACTGCAAGGATTCGCATCCTGGCAAGTATGCTTATCAGGGGAGAGTATCGTTTCAGGAAGTCCTTCACAGGAGCACTGATAACTACCCTCAAGATTGCGACACGTGTCTTGGCATGGACCGTGGCCATTATTCAAGAGACACTCGTTGATGTCTAAGGAGAATTTATAATTTTACAATTTCCGCTAAAAAAATTCTTCTCAAGGACCTACCCATGCACGTGTATCGGTTTTCACCCTGACGCATCCCTGCAGGACACTCGCATCGATATGAACCTGGTGTATTGATACACTTATACTCACAGGCGCCATTGTTATCCTCACACTCGTTCACGTCTATAAGTTCGAGAGATAACATGTAATATTATCCAATATTGAAATCCTTGAAATGCTGCTTTCATTAAAACCATATAATATTTACCGATGCATCTATTATCGTCTAATCGGAATCCTTTGTAGCAAGAACATTGTGCAACTCCATCGACTTCCTTGCAGACTTGATCGCAGGACGAATCCGCGCAAACATTTCCAGGACTCTGACGTATTTTACACTTTGGTAATCGGCCGATCCATTGTCGATTTTTACAGAGCAATCTACTGTTCTGGGTGACCATATAGAATCCTGGTGTGCATTCGTAATCTGCCTCCAGGTATTCGTGTCCTGGCACGGAGGACCTTAGAAATATTGAATTGTTATTGTACTGGCATGATTGGATTAGAGACTTACATGAGCATGTGAACTAATACGATTTTATGAAGGATCCAACCAATTGGATTGTAAGTTTGCCTGATAGGTTAAGGTATGATGATTTTTAGGAGGAGCGTCAATCCCATACATCAAATGAATGAGTTCGGATTGGTAGTTATGGATTGAATTATTCATGAGACCACTACTCACTTAACATATTTGATCAGTGCGTGCCAGGCTAGTGGTGCTGGTAGAAAAGTACCATTTATGCAGGATAGGTCGCCGTGTACATTCTCAATGTCGGTCGACGTCATTGTCGTGGATATATCCTGGGCGAGGATGGGACCCCTGGATATGTCTCGAATAAAGGATATTGCACTAAGCGGAGTATCAGCCATGAGACCCGTTCCATTTTGATCAGATTCGAAGATCCTGTCATCCTTGTATTGCATCTGAGGTAGCTTCGCTGCTTCTAATTTTGAGGTGACGTAATTATTATAGTGCTTGAGAGACTTTGCCAGGACATCATTCTCCAGGTCGAGGCTAGGAAGATCATTCTTTGACCTGGAGTAACCCAACATCTTTTCAGCGTCGAATCTCGCAGCTTCTAATCCTTCTAATCTTTTCTTGAACGTCTTTGCAGACTCTTCTGTATTCATTTGATCTTTGTACGGATCTTGTATCCTGGTCTTACTTAAATTTGATTTGGTAGTGTCTTTTTGAACTTCCTTGGATAATTCCCTTTCTATGGTTTCATCCACCTCATCCATAGGAAATATTGTTCTATCACGTGCTGAAGTTGTTCGTGCATCCAGGTACGGTAATTTGAGTTCGATTACTGAATTTGTCAAATTCAATGAACGATTTGGGACTTCCTTGTTTATCGATTTGATCCTAGTATTGGATTTATTGATATTTGAGAAATCTTCATCCCGACCGATGCCAATATCCTTTCCCAGCAGAAGTGCAGCAGGTGCAGCAAGGTTGACCTGATCACTCTTCATCTCACGTACCGTTTGATTTTTTTTAGACTTTCTTCCTCTTCGTCTACGTCTTCTCTCGCGATTTCTCATTCTGCGCTCCATTTGCAATTTCGCATTTCCAAATTTTCCTGCAGTCTCCTTCAATCCCGTGCGTATTCTTGTCTTGTCGCGACCTCTATTGCCGAGTTTATCTTTTCCCTGACCTTTTCTACCACGACCTTCGACACGTCTCTTTATTTCATTTACCGCGACACTGGACTCGTTCCTTTTGCTCGACCTAAGAATCTCAGCCTGAACTTTATACTGGTTTTCATCAGAGCGAAAACCCTTCCACCTTAACTCCTTGTTGCGTCGACGCTTCTTGTGCGAACCCCGTTGGCCATCTTTTCGACGTCCGGACTCTGAGATCGTTGCTGTAACGTTATGCAAATTCTAAGGACTATTCTCTGATCTAAAGCATTCTTATATATCTATACATACATCCTCATTCGAAACCCTAACGTCACCGTGCAAATATCCTCTCGACATTATGCCACTGCTCATTCTAGCTTCACGAACATTTATTCTGTTAAATATTCATAATAACAGGAAATTCACTTATTGTCTCGAAAAGGGCGCATCGCAAGCAGAACGTTGCACAGTATTGTACAATAACGTTATATCGACTGAACCCTATCTCTTACAATTAGATGCTATTCAGAGTGAAAGATATTCCTCAGTGTAAATAAAATGTAAATGACTATCCAAGGTAAATTATAAATTTTAACAGTAACGGAGTAGCCACGCTTGTAAATTTATGGTGGTGTAAAACATTGCCAATTGAATAAAACATAAGCATTGTCTTCTTAGACTTATAGAATAATAAGTGGCAGGCGTAGCCTGTATTCCCTGTATCCATAGTGGCAGACGCTTAGATTCTAATACTCACTGACGTTACGCGGGCGGTAACTTGTAGTCCCTACTGTAGTTTGGGACACCAGAGAAATGGCGTCCTTATTACTCTTTCCTCCAGGCACCACTTCCGTTTTCGCTTCAACCTTGCTCCCGGCTAAGAGGGTTCCCTTATTCTCATTGAGCAGCTTCTCTCCCACAGGAGCAGCATCCCAGCTAATGGACAACAAAGCGTTTCTTTCACGCAAAACTGAATAGTGACATATATCATCGCTGAGGTTCGTGAGATTTATGAAATTCAAGATGAAATTGAAGATAAAATGATGTGTATATATATATATATATATCTATATATACACACATCTTTTGCAAACTTTTTGCTCAAACATTAAAAAATGTTGGGAATTAATTACCGGTTAATTAAAAAGTTCAATGATTTTATATAATTCGGATATTTACTTGAATAATCTTCTGCTTGATTCGGTTACGTAATCCTCATCCATCCTTGATAAGGATTTCCTTTCGATGCTCCTGATGAATTCAGGCGGTTCGGCATTTTGGCAGAATCCTGGGAATATGGAAAGAATCTTTTTCTTTTTTTGAATATAGGGTCCTACTATTTCATACATCTCGTCTCTCGGTCTATCTAACTTTAAAATGGAAGACGTTGAATGCCTGGCATAGGCCACTTCGACTTTTTGATTATCGGAACGGATGACTTCTCGATTTAAAAGTTTCCTCGAATTCGAAATGACGTCAAGCTGTTGGTTAACAAACAGGAAAAACTTCTACGGTCGCTATAAGTCGACGTTCCACTAACGCGAAAGTGAAGTTTTCATCTTGGAAGCTTGTTTCGACCTCCTGGGGCTGTTAAACCCGTTTACGTGGTGTAGCAGAGAAGGTAAACTGTGCTGAGTCAAAAGTTAAACTTTCATTTCGTACAGGGTATATTTGTTTGGGATAAAGCGTGATGATTAAAAATACAAAAATTAAAAAAAAAATTATGCTCTTCGTCGTACAGTAAGAGTAAGACGAATTTTCAAATTTTTACGAAATTCAATCAAATCCAACGGAGTAACGGATACGAAATGGTACATCGAATATCGATTAAACGAATTACATTCAATGAGTCCTGAGGAGGGTTGGTAGACCTGCGGTAAATGAAATATCGAAAAGATTCTCAGTCGCGAAAAGCTAAGGGGGAATAGATGCATCTGCATAAAATCTGCAGAATTGCAAATCCAATAGTCAAAGCGACTAAAATTGGATTTTCATTATCTATCTACGTTTTGTAAACTACGTTATGTCTTGTCTATCGTTTTTCAATATTTTTGTGTATTCACTTAATTCACTTTCTATGTCTATAACTGTTGTAAAATATACATCGTAGCAGCATTATGTCAATTCAAATTGCAATGTGTAATGTCTTTCTATAATCGTTACGTATAAATTTAAGTCACGTCGTTTCAAACAAGATTTTTTTTAATTCGTCTGTTTCATTCTTTTTCCTTTTTTTCTTCTCCTTTTCGTACAGTCCTACGACGTCCAATGGTGGTCGAATAAAATTTCGCTGTTCAGAAAAGCACCGTGTCCGTTCCACTATTATTCGTTTGTGCAGTAGTGTACGACGACAGACACCTGGACGAGTATAGATAGTGCAACGGGGGCATTATTGGAAGAAAGAAAGATGGCCATTTTCAATGTAGTGTGTCGAACGACCAACTGGATTAACCAACCAGACTCCATTATCGGTACCTAGTTAATGTAGAACATTGAAAACTGAATTTTCAAAGAACCACTATACCCTAGAGAACTATACAGAAGAATGATTTCTAGTAATAAATATTTCTTCTGTACTCGCCTTAATGGCAGTTCTATACTATTGAACATTAAAATTTTGTACATTGTGCTTTATGCTGCAGTGGACTTTTGTAAATGTTTAACTTAACGTGGTTTCTATTGATATTTTAAATTATCCGAAGAATCGTTTTCATAGCGCAGACTCTTTTCGCAATAACGTTAAACCCGAAGTGTAAGAGTTGATCAGCTTTTGGATTTGCACAATGAAAATCCTTGGTCCTTGTAGAAAGTGTCGTCGGTTAAGAATTTCATATTAGATTTAAGTCGCTCATAAATGCATCAGGAGTGTTTCAATTTGGATTTTGTGCTCGGATGATTCTACCATTTGAGAATTGAGGTGCGCGTTAATTAGTTTTGCGGTGAGATGGCGCTTTTGTGAATTTGCTAACTTGCGCGCAATTCCATGCTAATCAAATGGAGTCAACCCTTTTGCAAAAGGACGGCTTCCCTTTAGGATGTTTCGGTATAAATTAGCAACTTGCTACAGCTTAGATGAAGATGCATATAGATATGTAAGGAAAATCTCAAAACTGACTAAGTTGTGGTTCGTGCTAACGAGATAAATTTTAATTTTACTTTCCTTCAAGACAAACTTGTAGAAAATAATTTAAGTTTAGTTAAGTCTGCCTCTCGAGTAGATAGCAACTGCAAGTCCGTCAAGGTATAATATCACGCCAACGAGTAAACTCAAAATGCAATTGTAAAAACCACTTTTGGGTTTTGCATTTCCAAAAATAAAATAATGTACATCTAATAGCTGCTATAGAAATTATCAGTATCACTATATGTATCTATGTACACCGCACGAAATTCTATGTAAAAAAAATACTTAAAGATTTCTTTACTATGCTAATAGAGACTGCACGATTTATTTATTCAAATGAATAATTGAACCAAGTCGACGAGTCGTCGATAAGAGGAAAACGCGGCAAGATTATATAAAGAGGATTAAATTACAAAAAATAATAATAATGCATGGAAAAAACAATAGCTTCCGAGCCATGGAGAATAAATCGTTTAATTTTTCATCATACGTAGAAGTCTTCTAAGGATTTTAATTAGCAAAAGCGGGCCAAATAAAAAAGGCCATTTTTTTTAAGCTCATGCGTACATCTAAAGTTCGCTGTGACGTGCTATTACGCTATCCGTACTATTGGCAAGTGCATCGGTGCACTGCACTCATCTACTTTAGCCAGTAGATGCACGCGTTGAATGCACTCTTGATTCTCGGTAAGCCTAGCCATGGCACTTCAGCAATTTCCACTCCCACATTCTCATTAGTTTTCTTTCTTCGTCACCCTATATATAAGTGGCATGCCGTGAAATAAAACGATCCGAATGCAATCAAGACGACGTAATCAACGCAAATAAGTTACAGCCGTACTTACACCAAACCTAATCAAACTTAATGGCAAATACTATTTGTGTATATATATATATCATACAGTTACCAAAGAAAAACAAGCTTTGTCAGTTGCCATTATGCTGATCCTTTCCTTCCGAATCCTTTTGATTCAATCCAATTAAGATCTTTCATAGGTAATACAGTGCATAGGTTAGGTACAGCCTTTATTACGGAAAACACTTTAACATCCATCTTCCTGGACAACGGCTAGACAATATAATGAAACTTTTCCATCAAGGATGTCTAATGCTGACATGCGAACTATGGCAGCGACCCCGTTTCTGCTTGTTACTACCTTCCTGTTCGCGTTTCGTATACATAACCTGTGGTATACGCCAAAGAAACTTTAATATCGAATTGTCCCGTAAGTGGCGACATCTTACGTTGTACCCGGTAACGAATACTTAAAGACACGAAGCAGTAGACAAACTTAAAAACCACACTGCTGGACAATTTCTGACGAAAGCTGTACTTTGTGGATTATCGAAGAGAATTTTTGATACGTCAATTACGCAATGGGTGAATAATATTTGTCTTAATATAAATTCAAGAGATTCCATTCTGCTGGAAGGACTCATGAGTTCCTCTTGTAGCATAGAGTGACAGTTACAATATTCAATCGTCATACCAAAACAGTATGCAAATGGCGGCTTATCGTTAAATTAATCATACACGACGTGCTCTTTGTGAAACTGTAACCTGCACCGAAAGAAAGAAAGAAAAGTATAGCGACAGGATATTGTCATGCAGGTAAGATTATTCTTAAACTAATTATTTGTATTAATCATTGATAACGTTTGTTTCGAATCAAAATGGATATTTGTTCTCGTTAGAGTACAACATTGGTAACGTACATATATATTGTGTACTGAGTATCTGCAAATTGCTATTGGCAGATTCTTAATAACTGTATACACGTTATCATCTGTTATCAGAATGGGTGAAATCTATTTTATAAAATGCCACAGACAATCCCGTTCACTCGTGCGTGGATGTTTAGATTTCACAGTGGCACGCAAAGGGACAGATCATTGTCCCATGGGAATCTGAGGGTGGATTGGTAGATTGGAGTTGACTGACTCTAAAGGGCACGGTTTGATCGGTGGAAAGACAATTACGAGAGATGGTACGTCGATGACAACAGTTTCTCATTTACAATGCTAATTCCAAGGGCTACGCAGAATACGTGTCAGGATCATATATAGGATTTACAATAAGACATTTGTCAAAGGATTTACGAGTCACGTATGACTCGCGTGCTGGTTTCAATCGTATATACTTTATATACCTACGTTATACATTAACATACCTAGCAAGCTGTACCTATCAATTTCCAGCGTACCTGCCTATCTCATTTTATAAATCATCGATGCAGTTTCGATACGATATCCAAAGGGTCAAAGGTTGCCGAACGATCGATAAGTCGATAATTCGTATATGAAGGAGACGTCACTAGAGACATCCCGAGAATAACAAAATTCGTTTATTACTCTTCTAAAGCACGAACAAAACTCCAAATCCAAAGAAAAATAATTTTGAATTCTTCTATAACAATTTTGAAGATTCATAAACACAAAAAAAAATACATAAGAGAGGAAAGACAAAAAGGCATATGACACGATCTTCCCTTATTCCATCTGAATACAAAAATATTAATTTTCCATACGATCGCTCTCAATTCCCAAGCATGAAGCGATACCATTTCTCTAAAGTGAACGCTCTGCTATAATCCCCAACTCCCTAGCGATTTTCCAACGACCAATCTTATCGACTCGTCTGCTCGAGACGAAGTGCTTCCACAGTAACAACCATAAGGGACATAATTGTATAGTTGTATCCTCAACAGTAATTTCGTACCGTTCTATTTCCAGTAATACGTTAACCACCTACTAGAATTGAACGTTATGTCAAGGGTCACAAATTCTGATATCTAACCTGTATACGTATAACATACACATCTAGATATTATTTATTCCTATATATACCTACCTACCTATATGTATATATATATATCAGAACCTCTTAGGTACATGAACCTACTTGAAGACATACGTTCCACTGCTATCCAAAACTTCCAGGCACTTTCGCAAAGGTCCATGTCTCTCATCGAGACTGAGTGGCATCGCGAATATTCCAATTTCTCAGTAATATATACATGCTATGTGCCATAATATATATAAATATATATGTATATATATATATATATATAGGATCCGCATTACATAGATCTATGTATGTACCCTACTCTTGAATTTCAAATACGACCGCTATCACAGAGCCCAATAGTGTCGGACGTTATTGGATTGGATTTTGAGAAGGTATCCCTTCATCTTCTTGACTTTCTCCAATGACGAATTGTCCAAAACGAATCACGTCAACTGACGAAACAATAAGATGATGTCTGTTGTCCTATGGGCTCATAGAATCATCGTGCAATGGGGCGTTATTAAATTTTTATAAAAATTATATTTTTTTCTAATGTCCTATACGTATGCTGCGTCATATGCAAATTTCATATGGAATAGATAAGGGCTTTGGTCATTATATATATATAGGAGATATTTACAAGCGTCACGTAAGTAAACTTGCAATTTGAGTGGTAAATAAAGTGTTACGTATGCTTTTTATATGACGTAGGTACATATATGTGTATAAGTATATATTATGTGGTTATTTAATCGCGGCCACCGTATTTGCCGTATCAGTTAACGGTTAGATTTCGGAAATTCCTATAAGTTTGTCTTGATGTATATTGAGTGATGCCTCGACTGTTCTCGAGTAGATGATATATCTACATACTGCATAGCAATCTTATATGCATATGGTAACAGCAATGGAAACTGTCCTAGCCTCTAAATCAAATATCCATGGTTGATACGGGACGTTCGATTGGGAATTCGTGTCACGTAAATGTGTAACTAGCGTTAAATGATTTATTGATTCATAGTATTGCTTGTAATTGTAAGTCATTGATCACGAAAGTGTTGTGTAATGAGATGAACATACGAACGTATGGTGTCTAGACTGGATCGTTATTTTATTTTCTGTTGTAATACATTTATAGAAATCAATAAGAAATATATATATATATTACTATGTATTATTTTGTAACTGTGTATAATGGAGATTTCGATAATCGTAATCGATTTATCATTTTTTAAGAGGTGACTAATTATTCGTACAGTTTAACGGATAATTATGGTCCATTCTAGATAGTTGTTCATCTCACGGGGTGGCTTCGCTTGATTAATACTCTTAGGAGGGAACGTGTGAATGTACAACAGTAGTGATAAGGACGATACAAATTACATGCGTGTTACGTTATTTTGTTTTGCACTGATAAAAAGTGAGGGGAGTAAATACTTTTGAAATTTACATATTTGATAAAATGGTTAGCGCAGTGAAAAGTAAATTCTTGGTTGAGGTAAGAAAATAAAATGATAAAAGGATTTGAGAGGTATATTCCAGTATGATGTAGGAGTCTTGTAAGTAGTAGGATCTTATAAGTAACCTTTGAACTTTTGAGTTCATCGATGCACTCAGCTGTAACTAAAGGGTCGACGTACATGAGAGAGTTCATCGATTGCCAGAATATTTGCCATGGAAGAAGACGACATTTCTGTCATTATAGGATATTTTATTTACGATTAATTCCTCTTTTAAAAGAAGGACGTTTCTTACAAATTCGAAATCTTTCAAGGCCTAAAAATATTCATCTCGCGTACCTACAATTCCTTGTTCCGGTATGAAACAACTGTATGACAATATTATCGCTTAGAATGCTGAACTCGTTCCAAGGATGCTTAAAGTGTCTCGCGCAACTTCAAGTGTAATTTCGAAAGTCGTCATGAAGATATATCTTTTCTATAATACCAGTCATATAGCTAGGTTGTCAAGACTCAATACATTCGAAAAACTTTCGAAAACAAAGAAAGAAAAAAAGCAACTGGCGTACGTTCACTGTGCTCCTCCCGACAAGTTAGTTACTCGATTAGTCAATCAGTTTATTAAAATACTTTGGCATAGCAGTTAATTGGCACTCGATAAAAGTGCTAATGAAACTAATATTTATATTCAATTTTTGCTCACCACGCGTGATAATGATTCCCGTGATGAGCAGCAGAGGTAAGATGGTGGTTGATTTCCCGGTAGAAATAATAACTCCTTTAGTGCACATGGCGCGTCACACTTTTTCACCGTTCAAACGTTCGGAGTGCATCGCGCGGCCACTCGCGTGGCTCTGAGTTCGCGTTAGAATTTGTGTTTGAATCTCTCCAGCCTCCGGGAGGTCCAGCGAGAGGCGCCTGCCTGAAGAGGACCCGTGATTCGTCCATTTTCTCACTCACCTACTCCTCTCTTTATCTCTCTTGCTCTACTGGAGTTAGTCGCTTATTCGATACTTCATAGAGCTTTCTTTCTCTTTCTTGCTC
>JARPRG010000230.1:225542-240596 GCA_031001745.1 Hartigia nigra
GGTCGCCTTTCGTGTTTCGTGGGCAGTGAGCTTCGGTGTCGCCACAGGCGTAGATCGAATTACCGACTAAAATGCCAACGTTACAAATACGCCATAAGAGGGCGCAGACTATTAACAAAAAGAAAGACAATGAACGGCGAAATTGTGCGTGAATAGTACAATGTTATTTATTGCATTTTTCAAATTCTCCACGTCGTTCACGGATCGACAGTACGAATAACGTAAGACGTATTCCTCAGTTTCATATACGTATTGTCAAACGAACGACAGATACAACCAACAAGTAAACTATGCTATGGGAAACAGAAGCAGAAGAAGTATCAACGACGTATCCATTCTGGAAATAATTTGGTATCAATTTTCAAAAAGTACGCAAAAAACTTTTCATACATTTATTTAATAGCATTCATATTTCGAGGATTTATTACATTATATAAACATAGACATTTTGTTTTCCACGCTAATTCCTAATTTAATACCTACATATATATATATAGATTTTTATATAATAATGTATATATATATATGTATAGCTACAGTATTCCTAGGCATGCAGTATTCCATTGTTTATTTGGTAAAAAGTGCGTCGTGCTAAACACATTTATTCTCATCAAACCTATTCGCTTACACTCACACTCTCTCTCTTTTTCTTTCTTCCTCCCTTTTTTGTTCCATCTAAACGCACAGGAACACACGCACTCTTATTATTTGTCACTCTTACTCACGCTTTTAACTTTCATACCTGCAGTTACACGCTCATCCTGAACTTATCGATTAGCTGAACGTTAAAGTGTCGCGTTCAGCACCTTTCAAAATTGAATAACATTTGCCGTATTACCGATAGTAGTTTTGGAGTTTGCAAAGGTACTGGCCTGCGTGTACATTGGAAAAGAGTGTCGATGCACGGATTTTTCTTTTTTATTATACACAGTCGAAAAAAAATGTATCAGAGCACTTTAATACGTATTGATGCAAATTAATCAGTAGACAGTTTAATTCCTCTCTTTCACTTTAGTTTTATTGAGTTTTTCTCAATTCAAACGACGATCATTCGAGGCTTCGTGTCTTCAATACGATCTTCGGCAGTTTCCGGATAGTCCTCGGTCGCTCACTGTGTGCGGCAGTTGGAAAATGTCACAAGACCATTTTATTACATGCATTTTTTTCGGAATAGGCACGCACCTTATATAATTTTATATACGTGCAATTTATTGTGTCTGGTAATTGTTTTTTTTTTTTTTAATTATCATGGACACTTTATTACGCTTAAGTGGTACACGACACCCTTCTCAGCATTACGTACTCTCGCTTCCCCTTAATTATTGTCCACAAAGACGCCATGCACTGTACCCATCAAGGCTGTACCATTACTAGAAGATGATTCATTTCGTCTCAAACGTTAACTCGATTATACAGATAAGAGATAACACTTGGAACGTACGATTGGTCAAAATTGGGACTTCGCTTCGCGTACGCTACTCTTTTGCCTTTTTTTTTTATTCGTTTGGATTTTTCTTCCTCTTTGTTTCTTTGCTATCTGTCTGTCAGTAGATAATAGATATTTTTTTTAACGTATGGACAGAAATTTTTAAATGGCTACCATTGACTAATCTGTATTACCGGCATTTTTTTTTGTGTCGTAATATATATGTTTGTTTGGCTAGTGCCACGTGTACTGAAAAGTTTATCAGTTTTTCTATTAAGTTTAGGATTTAACGTCGTTGAGTAGGATACGCTTGTTCTTTTCTTGATTTTTTGTTTCTCTTTATCCACAATAATTTCGCATATATTCAACTTAGTTACTAATGACGGCTTACAAAGTTGTAAAAAGAACGGGTAGGCCAACTTATGTGACTACTAATACTATGAAATTATATTATTATATAACTTATACGTGACATTGTTATTGTACACCTATTACTAATTTAATCGACCAGGAGGGGGTATAGAAATAGTGGGGCAGATTTTTCTTTTTCCTCTCTTCCAATAACGCGACGGGAGCTTTTGTGTTTTATTATATGCATCTTAAATGCAATGGTACGTATAAGTGCCTATTTTTTCTAGACTCATTATTCTCCCACGCGCCTTTGTGTTATATCTATTCTCGTGTGTCATCCGCCATTCAGGGATTTCGCGCTTTTTATTTTTGGGAAATTCGGAATGGAGAGTCCATTCGAGCCACTTGATGCCTCGAATGTTCAAGCGATGAGTTTAATTGGGTAATCTATGAAGATGGATGAAAAAAAAAGAATAAGAAAAAACTGGCACAATAATAAATGCGAGAAGAAAAGTACAGATATATAAAAGAAAAACTTAGCCGTAAAAAGTAGCGGTATGCAGTTCGAGGAATAAACGTACAATTAGTATAGAAGTCGCCCGTAGGCATAAACATCTTGAATTTAAATAAATAAACGTTAAATATTGGCAGTGGATAATTAGGTTTCCTAGTAGGTACTAGTTAAACGGGCTCGTACACGTCCGCGGGCCGTTTAAATTCGAATTTTCAACGAACGTTCTTTTAGCGATGGTCGATTAGCAAGTCCCACGTATATTCGATGGCAAGCCATGAAGTTTCAAGCGACTTATGTCTATTCTACGAATCAATTATTACACTGGTTAATTTTACTTTTCGCACAAAGTTTCGCATAGAAGTCGTATAGTTTAATATAAAAGTCGTCCGTGTGCATAAACATCTTGAATTTAAATAAATAAACGTTAAATATTGACAGTGGGTAATTAGATTTCCTAGTAGGTACTAGTTAAACGGGCTCGTACATGTTCGCGGGACGTTTAAATTCGAATTTTCAACGAACGTTATTGTAGCGACGGTCGAGCACAATGTTTTCACGCTTCAAACGATGCCTGCGATCAGGATAATGTAACTTTGAATCGAGAAGAATTCGCGACAGGAATTTTATATTCCATTTTGAAAAACTGTCTCCCTAAAATTTGAGGATCGCATTTTTATAATGTAACTATCAAGTTTTTAGTTTTATTTCTTATCTACAACTCTTTTTTTAACAGCTACTTTATAGGGATACGAAGGATTATTATTATTTGTTTTTTTCTTAGTATCATTGCGGACGTGATTTTTGAATGTGACGCGGTCATGGAGATTGACAAGTTTCTTGTCTCGTGACTCGTAAGCCGAGTTTTTATGGGAACCGTTTGAATTCATTATGACGATCATCTTGTAAAGAAGCGTCGCTCCACAGTCTCTTGGGATTCTCTGGTTCTTCGTGAATTCTCAAAAATTATGCTGCATTCCCACTGCTGCCCCTGTTCAATATACAGAAGGGGTGTCTTTTGTTCAACGACAATTTATTCGGATTACGAATCGATTGGGAAGTATTTCAATGCACAAAATTTATTCGTTAATCGCGTATCAGCAAATTCAATTAAATTTCACTGTTACCAGGCGCAAGGTAATTATCAATGCGAAATACGGTTAAATTGCTTTTAATTAACTTAATTCCTAGTTTGGATTATTGGATTAAATGTACACAGGGGCCTCGCGTCGGTATCATGTTATACACGTATGGTATCTCGCACTGTTCTCGATGGTAATACAATAATTTTGCTATTTGAAAATACGTCGTCGAATGAACAAAAAAAAAAAATGATTCGCAAATATATCCGCGGGCAGCACTGCAGTGCAATTGAGAAAAATTCACGAAAATTATTTATTGAGAATCCAAGATCAGATATAGTAGAAGCGAAGAGCAGCGACAGCTCGCGTATGAAATACGGCTAGATTGAACTCGTCAGCATGAAATAACGTTCCTCATCGAACAATTGCACGTTACGAAAAGACGTTTCTTTTTGCTTTACATAAATCCCCGTGTAATTGAACAATTTTGTTGATTAGAAAAACAAAAAAAAATATTCCTGACACCGAGTTGCCGCGAGATACGGCTCTAGGCATACGAGGCTGAGTTACATGTCTGCTGCGCGTAGATGCTCGTGTAATATATCTATACGTAATTTCGGTCGTAGAAGACTTGGGTTTAGTCCATCGTTACAGGTAGATTCATCATACACGAATATCTACTATGTATAGCTAGCCGATATCGAGATAGTTTTTACGCTTATGTATAATATTTTAATAATACATATCACACTGAGCCAGCTGTGTGTGTCCATCTAGTTTAGCACGCACTTCGTCACTCACTCGTTGTGGCGCTGTACGCACACGCCATTTTGAGGGTATTACAAAGACGTTACGACAACGGTTTTTTTTTTTCTTTTAGAATTTTGATCGTCCTTTTCGAATTTCGGCATACTGTGTGTTTCTGGGTTATTTCTCAGCGTATTCTGTCTTTGAGGTTAGTGCGTGAGATGTGCGTTGCCTCCTAGTAGCACTTGCGTGTGCACGTGCACTTGCGCACCAGGTCCACGTCCTTCGTGTATCGCGTGCCGTCGTTGCACATCAGACGGACCTGGAAGTAATTGTATAATTCGATTGGTATGCTTGAAATTATGATTGGTAGATATTTTTTTTTGGAAATCCCTTTACCTTGCGTCGTTTGGTCTTACGCGGTAGACAACAGGAATTGGCACAACTACCCCAACATTTTGCCAGTTTAACTGGACGTCGACTGCGGCAACCATTCTCGGTGTAGAATTCGCGAGTGTGTTCTTTGCGACAGGATGGTGCTAAAATAGGAAAGAAGATTATATATATATTATAGTATAGCTAATAATGGATTCATTATTATTGATGCCAATCAAAGATGAATAACCTTTTTCACAAAATTGGCCTTGCCAGCCGGTTTGACACCGACAAGAGTAACCATTTCCAAATGGCGATGGCACGCACTGAGATCCTTTTCTACATTCATGATCCAGACATGGGTCTGACACACTTCCGAGTCCTGGTACCAAAATAGCCACGTCTGAAAAAAGGTAGATAAATTCAGAATCATTGATGATGACTATTTTGAGGAAGAATGGTATTCCAGGTACTCACCAGAATGTTCGTGGTTAACATGTTCTTGTGGCATCAATTCCTCACTGCTACCGACATTACTAGCGCTTTCAGCTTCGACGATGTCCCTTGCGGCTTCATCTGCTTCCTCCTCGCCGAGAGTACATCCGGGTGAGACATGATGTCTCCTAGCAGCGTTGTTGAAGTCGACAAGCTTGTGATTGATCCACATTCCAGATATACATCCTGTTGTCAATGAAGTAATTATGAATGATCGTACAAAACTACATATAGTTTTTTAATAAGATGGAAGTCGTACCTTGGAAGCTGGTGACATTACGAAGATGAAATTGTGTAAAAGCCACACTAGCCACTTCAGGTGACACTCCACCGACATACATCTGTGTGGTGAGCTTGAGATACTCTCTGGGTCCTTCATTGATGATGCTTCTGGCAGGACCTTTATCCACCCTCATAGTAAAGTTCTTCTTAATCGCCAGTAACTCAGCCATGTGCGGTTTACCATCAGAGACCACCTCGTAGCTGTACATCGTCGAAGTGGGGTAGTTACCAACGTCATAAGACACCCTGATCCGTCCATTGTAAAGCTCGACGGCAATATGCTCGCCATCGTTCCCATCATACAGAAGAATCCCGTTCTCCTGGCTGGTCACGAATACTATTGTCACGTTAGCCTCGGGCCTAGTGCGAAGCGGTTCCAGCTCGACCAGCGAGCTGTTGTCCACGAAGCTCAGACTCGTCAGGTACTCGCATCGTTTTCCTGGTCATGGCATAGAGAACAGTCGATCGAAGCTCATCAATGACAAGGACATTCATCGATACCTTGAAGCAAATTATACGTACCGGTATAGCCGGGGTGGCACTGGCATAGATAATCAGCAGCAGAGGCAGGGGATGGTTGGAAGCAGGCGCCATGTTGGCAGTCGTGGTGGGCGCACGGACTTGTTTGAGGATATAGCATAGCTGTGGATGGTGCCGCTTCGCAATACCTTCCCGTGAACTCCGCCGCACACTTACACTCGTAGTCGTTTATGCCGTCGATGCAAGTAGCACCGTTCTGGGAATAAGAAAAAGACATCAGTGACTGTGCCCAGGAGCAATGATGATTATAAAGCAAAGTCAAGATCACCTGGCACAAATGATCAACGCAGTCATCCAAATTGGTGGAACAGTTGAGACCTGCGAAGCCGAGTGGGCACTCGCAGCTGTAGTGGGTCTGGTGGTCGACGCAACGTCCACCGTTCTCACAGGGGTCGTGTCCTTTTGTGCAAAAGGGTATTTTTTCCTCACAATATTCTCCCATGAATCCTGGGGCGCATTCGCACCGATAGGCCTGGACGAGGTCGACGCAGGTCGCGTTGTTGGCGCATTTATTCTCCGCACAGTCGTCCACGTTGTTCTCGCATCTGGAGCCCTCGTAGCCGGGGGCGCAGAGGCAACTGTCACACACCGACTGAACGTCAATCGAGACATTGAGCCTGATATTGGATCGCGGACTTTCCGCCAAACCCAGCAAAACCGTTCGCGACTCTTATGATCAAACTACATTAATAGAGTTGATTGTTCTCCACTACATAATTTTGGTTGAGGTTGCACGAAAGGAGATACAATTTTGGACTAGTATAAGTCATATGGACGTACTACTTAATAATTAATACACATAGTGTATAATCGTGCCAATTTCATAATACGCTTTCAATATGGTTCCCAAGCTGCCAATCAGTAAATCTATAGGATCTAATGACGAACGGATCTGACGATTGGTGATATCTACCCAAATCTTCCTTCCTCCAGTACTTTGCAAGTCCCGGTGTTCCAGCAAGGGTTTCCAAAGCACGCGTCAATTTTATGTTGGCAACTATCGCCGTGATATCCTGCCGCGCACTTGCAACGAAATTGTCGCTCAGGTAACGTCTCGCATATTCCTCCGTTTTGACAGGGGACGGTGTAACACACGTCGCACTTTGCCAGGACCTCGGCTGGCTGCTGTTTGGCTGCTCGAAAGAAAGGTCTACGATTAATGAGCAATTTTAGTGCCGTTCTAAAGACGCGGGCTAAAACAACAAACTAAAAAGGATAAACGCGTTGAATTCGGAAATTAAAATGATTGAGGATCCTGTGTAATTGGGACTGGATGACAGTGCTTTTATGAGTGAGCTTGCGCCATTTTGACAATGACAATGATAATGATTAATGACGAGAACGGGAATACCCTTATATAAATGCTTACTTTTGCATTGAAAGGAGCTCGCCTGAGTCGTTAATAATATCTTATCCTTCATGGATGGCGGCTCCATGCACTTTGCTATACCAGGCTCTATGAAATCCTTCTTCACCCATTCGGCTAACCAACGCATGTTGCAGTCGCAATATAGCGGGTTGGATCCAAGTGCTCTATAAAGTTTTAAATAGTCATGAGGACTTGAGTTTGATCTCTTCATCTTCTTATGATATACGTACAGATTCGTGATGGACTTGAGATCCTGGAAGGCACCTTCTGGTATTAAAGATATGTTGTTGCCATGCAGGGAGCTGCCGATGGAACGAATGAATCGTCATATAGGTGTGCTCATTAATTAAGAAATTTTTGAAATACCAACAGTCACGATAAGAGGACCACTACTCACATGATTCGTAGAGATTTTAAGCCAGCCAACGCATTCCTCTGTACGCACTGTAGCTTGTTGTAGTTAATGATCCTGAAAATAGAAAAAAAACCTTACGTAGTCATTTTTTTGAGCTCTGTATGATCCTAACGAATTCTACGGTACTTACAGATGAGACAACTTCGCGAGATTTCGGAACGTGTCGTTCGACAGCATTCCAATTTGATTGTTACTCAAGTCTCTGAAATTAAAAGTCACGATCGATTTTGACGTTTAATTGTGAGTATTTGATTGTAATTTAGTATCTCGATACTTAGGTATGATATGCTTACAGTCTTGTCAAAAATTTTAAATGACTCAAGCGCTCCGGTTGAATGGTCTTGATGTCATTGACGTCCAAATAAAGTTCTGTTGTTTCCGGTGGAATTCCACGTGGAATTTCAGTTAGGTGCGACCGCGAACATCTAACGACAGAGCCAGCGCAATTGCATTGCGGTGGACAGTAGTCGTCGCCTAAGCAACCAACGCTGTCGCCTGGAGAACAAAGGAATTTTTTGTTTATCAGTATGCTCTCAATTGACGAAATTTCAGTATACGAATCAGCTAACGAACTCACTGTTGCATTTGAACTCGTGATGCGGAATATCCTTGATATTAGCATCCTTCAATCGTGGAGGGTCGTGACAGCGGCCGGTAATACCAGGCAAATCACGTTTCCTCAACCACTCGGCAAACCAAGCCAGATGGCAATTACAGGAGAGTGGATTTCCCTGCATATTACTGTCCATACGATAAAGTCAATTAGTCATACTGATTACAGAATTATATCTAACGGTTCCTGAGAGATTTGCAATTCCTGGATACTTACATGGTATGTATATGGGCGAGACCATCGAATGCTCCTGGCATTACGCAAGTAATGGCATTGCCGTGAAGATTCCTGCGTGTATTATATTATTTTATTAGTCTCTTTTTCATGGGATAAAAAAATCATTCAAGTTTACGAAACGACCCCATTCATGCAGACCCTCCTTACACAGCGAGGAATGCAGCACGACGGGTTTTTAAATATTACTTACAGCGTCTTTAAATTCGCCAAACCCGTGAACATCTTGTTGTGGACTTCCCTCAGCTTATTTTCAGAGAGGAGCCTGTCAGCGAGTAAATGACAGTGTCATTAGTGTCATCGTTATCGAAAATTTACTCATGGTCCAAGGTATCAATAAGCCATTCCCATTAGAATGGGAATGCCTTCGTCCTTCCGGTACCAAATAAAACGCGTTACGCGTCAACGAGTCTCAATAACGAATAGAGATTGACCCCCTTTTTATTCTCTTTTTATTATTTTCTTTTTTTTTTTTTTCCTGGAACGGCTAAATTCCATCTTATATTGACAGTGTATTGCGTAACTTACAAGTCAGTGAGTTTGTGAGCTCCCTGGAAGGCAGATGCTTCGATCCGTGAGATCTTGTTCCTCCTGAGGTCCAGATGCCGTAGCTCCGGCAGTTTGTCGAAGAGTCCATCCGCTCTGATCTTATCCAGCTCGTTATTTCCCAACAACCTACAAGGAACGTCGTTACTCTTTCTCCTCTATACAAGATGAACTTCTCGTCCCCATGAACTTTAATGCAGTTAGTCCCACATGACGTTGGACCATTTTTGGGTCAATGCTTTTCTCTTGGTCCTGGACCATTTTACGGTATGAAGATTTTCGGAGAACTTACAAGGTGGATGTATAGATCGGTATGTCCTTTGGTATCGACGTGAGTTTCTTGTTCGAACAGTCAACAGTGGCCTTGTCGCAGGTACAGGATGCTGGGCATGCACCAGGTAGTACACACTCGCCAGCTCTTTTGGTCAGTAACTCTTCGTCACCTGTGAACAACCTCTGTGGCATAAGACAAGCTCAAAGATCCGTTTGCCTGATCTAGTAAACAGCTGATCAGGAATTGGCGACGTAACGATGATCATGTGTTATCACGAATTTTCATTGGATGGTCTGATTCGGATGACTTCGAGTATCGTATGAAGGAATGTTCATCCAGTGAATATTTTTTTGATGATATGGATGACTATAACACTGGCTACAATCATTATCTTCCGAGGATGATCTGGAAATTCTTACGAAGGTGAAGTCAGGCTGTGTCGATGACGGTAACCCCTTTTTTTCAATCTGAACGAATCATTCATTCTTTTAATTTCTAACGCGATTAAACGAATGTTAATAAGCTTTGGCATACGAGTGACACATGCGACATTACCTTGACCCCGGTCGAAATCCGTTAAAAGCTCATAATGACTGAAGGACCAATTAGTCACAAGGTCAATCGTCAAATTTTCAGCACGGGACCTTCCTCGCTTTTTGATTAATGCATCGAGTAGTCTGATGATCGTGCGTATTGGAGGATGGTACGCATTATCAATACGTACCCTAGGATGCCCGTCCTCGTGATCCTCGTGGAGATGGGTTATGAATTTGTAAGGAATAAACGCTGATAAAAAATGTCCTGGCAGGGACGATAACGAACGAAGACATAGTCAGATAATACCCGATTGGCATTAACGACCCGAATAGGAATAACAGAAGAGAGAAGAGAGAGAGAAGAGCATAGTGATTACCATAGTAATTGAACGAGGACAGAGGTTATCGCGCTGAAGAGTAACAAGCACAGGAGTGAGGAACAAGACTACTGATGACGAAGTCGAGGACATGGATGATGATGCGGATGACTGAATGAGATGAATTTCAAAGTGGGATAAGGGGGTACAAACCTGAATCACCCTGTCGAAGTAAGAAGAGAAACTCAGAAGTCGAATCGTGCTTACCCTTACATTTGAACTTGTCGTCCTTCATCATGTCGATTTTCCTCTTCACACTTCGTTTGGGTGCCGCGCACCTAGCTCCTGAGGTCTCAATCGGATGAGCATGAAGGTACGCACCCAACCAGCGTAAATTGCAGTCGCAAATGAATGGGTTCTGCGCCAGATGTCTGAAAGGGGGAATTTCGAATAGTATATATTTTTTAATTAATCCGTTAGAAGCGAAGAGAACAAAAACATTTATTAAGTCATTCAAGACTACAATTAAAGTTCAAGTCAGACGCAGCTGATACAGACAGTGTACGGATGCTGCGTAGGTTGGCGAAAGTTCCGTTGGCCAAGGACTGGATGTTATTGTCGTACAAAGACAGCAACGTCAGGCTGGTCAGATCGCGAAAGAGATCCGTCCTGATGCAGGATATCTCGTTAGCGTTGAGTAGCCTGGAATAAAACAATCATCCAATTGTCAGAGACTGGACGCAAAAGCAAAAATCATAAAAGCAAAGGCGTGTTGAGACATAGGCGTGGCCTCGGGTATTATGCATAATGCAAATCTCTTGGGTAGTGCCAGTGAAATTACTTTACCTGAGGAGAATGACTGTAATGGTTATAATACTGTATACATATAATACTGTAAGGCTGATGCAGTAGGATTTTCTCGGAACAAATTAATAGATCACATCAGTACTAATTCTCACGTTTATGAAGTGTTACGTACAGTTTCAACTTGTTTTATCGCTTGCGGTTATTTACCTACAGTGCGGACCATTACTGTCATTAAAACCGTTGCCGTGATTTATCTATGTACGTATGAATGTACGTATGTGATAATGCCTATGTGACGTCACACGCGAAGGAAAAGTTACTCACAGTAGCTGCAGGCTGGTCAGCCCGTGAAAGACGCCACCGGGCAGTTCGGTAATATTGTTTCCGTAGAGTACACTAAAACGTTGGATATTATAAGTAGGTATATAAAAATTATAAAATTAATTAGATATCAAAATTACGTAAAAGAGTGATACGTACATGGATTCCAGTGATTTGAGTCCGTGAAAGGCGTCTGCAGCTACTTTTTGTATTTTATTGTTACTCAGGTCTCTGAAAGAAAAATTTTCTTTATTTTTTTTTTGGCTTTTTCTTTTATTTAATGAATTTCTTGGGGGGACTGTTGGTACAGTGGAGTGACGATAAAGAGGAAAAGTTAAAAAATGGGTTGCTTACAGTCTCCGTAACTTTCTATATGGCGAGAAGGCCTTGGGCGGTATCTCAGTGATGTTATTCTGCTCTAGTCGACTGCAAGTCAAAACAAACATATTTCATATTGACAAAAGTTATTTTTTTTTTTATGTTGGTCCTCTCCATTTCTCTTTACCCTAGGGACATTTCACTTACAGTTCCGTAGTGTCTTCCGGCAGATGAGTGGGAATTTTCGTTAGAGATTTTTCCCTGCAGTCGACGATGTCCTCTTCGCATCTGCAAGGATGCGGACACAATGGTTCGGCACTGCATTCCGAACCTGTTCGTTCGACAGGTCCTGAACATTTGAACTCATGCTCCTGGGGAGTCGAAAATTGTTTAATGTTAATAATAAAAAAAAAAAATGTATTGACAATAACATATTTGCAACTGCTTTAGAAAAGAGACGCACCTGCAAATCTGACAATTTTTGATTCTTAAGATACAGCGGCAAGGAGCATCGTGTATTCTGGCCGAGACGTGAGAACGACCTTAATAATCTCGAGAGCCAAGCAAGATGGCAGTCGCATGTCAATGAATTTTCAGCAAGCTTTAGCGTTCGCAGACGCGACAGTCCTGATAGCATTTCCTTGCCAAGACTTGTCAGTTTATTGTTGTTAAGTGTCCTGCGTAAGATCGATCAATTGGTAAATAACTGATAAGCCTATGAATATTTGATAACGGCGACGACAGCGTTCCAAGAACATACAATATAAAGTAATTGTTCGAAAACTTACAAAACTTCCAAATCTTTGAGTTCACGTATGGACGCCTCGTCTATGCAGGTCAAGACGTTGTTATCCAATAATCTATAAAAAATTTTCACAATCGATACAAGCTATAGACACTGTCCTAAAATCAATAACAATAAGTAACAACAGCAAATACTTACAAATGCTTAAGGGACGACACCCCTCTAAGGGTTTTGGGTCCAATCATGGTTATTTGATTGTAACTCAAATCTCTGAAATAAATTTAAAAAAAATTATAGTAAAAAATAATCATGCAAAGTTTTAATAGTCCAAAATTTTAGTTTTGAATTATTAAATAATGGCATACAATTCATTATACTTAACACTGCAAATTTCAGGAATAAACATATTGTTAAAATGATGAAATTTAATCCACGATGGATAGGGTAAATATGAGGGTTTCAAGTGTGTAGTATATGATTTGATATGGCCAGGGTAGGCGTCGTTCTGGCACGATCGACGTCGGTGCACTGGCCTGAACTACTTCGAACGGCAGTCGCGAGTTCGTCCTACATTTTCAATAAATTATTCAGAGCATTGAATACTGCGGCAAGTCGACGGTACTTATCCGGCTGGGGTTGCCAGTACGTCTCTGTTACACAAACGTATATACCTACGGTTACTAAAGTCGGGACGCCAGTCTGGAGGCCAGATCGTTAGTCATGTAACGTCGTGACCATTCCCTTACTTTTCCTATCTGAAAATCTTAAGAAAAGGAAGAATCACAAAGTCATAAACTTGCATCATCCAGAAACTTGAAGCAGTTAACAATATCCATTTGGATATATCGGATTAGATATATTTATATAGGTCATAGAAGCAGCAGGTGGATAAGAGAATGACTAGCCTGGATACGTATCTGATTAAATGGATGAATGGATGGCTGGTTAAGCTACACACATATATATACATATACTAATTTGAATTCCAATTAGGTACCAAAATCTTCAACAGTGACGCGTCATACATTCGCGATATGTAGTCACGGAGATGGGACGGAAGTGGCGTCAGCCACTTCTGGGAAGCTCAAAGTGGAATCTGGCGTTATCTCAAAAACTGGCTCCACGTTTGAGCACTAGAAACTTTCGAGTCCCGTTCGAGTAGCCTCTAAGCATCCATGGCGTCTACTATCCACTTTGCCAGATGATGGATGGTAGCTATGCCATTTCTGTACCAGGCCTGGACCAATGGAATTTGCTCATCTTGTATAAAGTGTTACGAACTAGGATTCATCACGTGCACATTTTCATTCCAAGCTATCAAGTGGCAGCTGCCAAGTACATTAACAACCTGGATATAGGAAACTACGTAGGCATATTTCATGACTATAGTGGACTCGTGTACGTGAGTCATGTGATTCGGATCAAAAGATTCAATAATAATAATAATAATAATACAATTTTATTGGACTCGTCATAGCACAGTAAAAGGTCTTTGCTTATCGATGCCGCTCGATATCAACGACATTTAAACTTTCTCGCGAGGAACAAAGCGGTTGATCCAAATAAAAGAAAATGGTGGAAGTGGAAGGGCATGAGGTGGTAGGAACAATGTAAGGTACATAATCATAATAATAAGAAAAAGTTAACAGGGTATAGAAATTACATGGAACAAGGAAAAAAGATGACGTCGGGTCACCATCGGGCGTCTCTTAGAAGTTCGATAGCAGGAAAACTCGTGTATAAGGTAAATGCGCTCGATAGAACATTGTTAATATTTTATAAGGTACGAGAGGGTAAGTACACCCGGTACATAACCTAACCTAGTCATACGAGTACATATACAATACATAAAAATGTAGGTCACATGAGGAGTGATGGAAACAGGTGAAAAGTTTATACGGTTACATATGATTCCTGTTGTTACGTAGAGTTTGTAATGCACACGTGTCTTGAAACGTGCAATAAAGAATACTATAGGCCACGTGTTATAGGACTCGGCGGGAGGCTTTTTTTTTTCTTCGTATGAAAACCTATTGAAGTAGCGTCGCGACGCTTCTTCTATGCTACTTTATCCATATGATGATTTAACGCTAACCGAATATCGTTATTTTTTTCTATTGCCAACGTCATACGTACTTTTTGACTGTGTATCCTGCTAATCGCGCATGCGCGTGCGATTATCCGTACGAAGGGATAAAGTTTCATAAAGCCTCTCTTGGGTATCTTTCGTGTAATAGCGGCGGGTTACGTTCGTCGACGTTTCGTGCAATTTTTAATAACCGTCGCGATGCTGCTAATTAAACGTCAACAGGTTCCAGAGGCGAGCATTGTTGTCAACATAAACCGCGAATATGCTGGGAGTGTTACGTTCAAGCGAGATCACGTGGGTTTGTGATATTTTGAAAATTTCATGAAATCTTGTTCGACGGATCGATCGTGGTTTTTTTTTTTTTGTATATTCTAATTGCCTTTTTAGAGTTGTTCTTATCTATTACTTACAGTCTCTTGAGATTCATCATGTTGCTGAACAGTAAGTCTGGCAAGTGACGTATCTGATTGTTGTTCAGACGCAGTTTTTCTACGCCCACCAAATCCTTGAATGCTTCCCTCTCAATTGTATGGATTTGATTGTTTGACAATTGTCTGGGAACAGAAACTCGCTTTTGTTATCAATATCGTTAGCAGTGACGGTTGCGAATATTTCTTAGTACAATAGACTCGGAGAAGTCTGGTATTTAGGAGTGATTTTC
>JARPRG010000230.1:267305-285571 GCA_031001745.1 Hartigia nigra
ACGGAAATTGCTAAATAATTTAATGTACTCGAGAATCGATCATCTGTGTCACGCGACACGTGGTAGCAACTGGTTTAACCTTTACGCCATGGTAACCAGCTTGTACGACCTTACGATTAGGATTACAATTACCAGGAGGCGATTATAATACTGACGATAGGTATGTGACGTAGGAGATACCTTGACCTTAATCGTCTGGAAAATCGCACCTGCCTTTCAGAAATTCTATAAGTTCTTTCGTACGATTGGGAGATCGTATAACGATAGAAACGATAAAACGATAAAAAGGATATATCTAGTAGGTGTTGAAGGACCAAAAAAATATTTTACGATTGGACAAGTTAGAAACGTTCGCTTTAGACTTTGACTAGCGATTTGAGGTACTGGAAAAAGGGAAAGTTAAAATTTATACGTATACGAAAGTTAAAACTATATACGGTGGAACAGCACTATACAGTCGGTACCAACTTAAGGATATACGTATGTGTAGCCGTAAAACTCGTAAGAAATTACGTTAGGGCTCGTTTCGAAATCGCCGAGGGTGAATTCGAAATTTCATCTCTTCCTCGATGGTTGGTAGGCCTGGTTCTTCGCGTGCGTCGTATTCATTGAATTTTGCATCTATGGGGTACGAGCCCTCGGCGCGCAGTCTGTTTCCTGCCGATAGAATCCAGAGAAGGGTTTCGCCTAGTTGCATAATTCAGTGATACCACCTGCTCGTACTTTCACTTTTTCCCTTTTTTCTTTTTCTCTTGTACGTCCTTTTCCCAGTTACCCCGTTCACGGCGCTCTGAATAGTCCTCGTGCGAACTTATATGAACGCCGTGTAGTTTGGGTGGACGTGTATATATATATTTTTGAAATTACCATGAAATTCTTTATGGGTTTCTCCGATTGCCTTGTTTATGGGAATTTCAAAATTATTGCTAGCCATTAAAGATGCTCGACCTATTTCATATTGCAATTGGCAGGATACTGGTCGTTTCAGTCGAATAACTTTCATGACGTTTATGGAGCCATACTCGAATAATCGGCTACTATGGGATCCAATCATCGTTACGGTGCAATTTCAAGAATTTCACTTGACGGCCAAGTACCTGCTTCGAACCTTGAAGAGACATTATCGTCATCTAAATGACTATGGACATTGATAGGAACAAAACTCAATTAGACTCTTTGTCCGACAGTGCTTTTAGACACGTGAACCAGACTCGAAACTGGTTCACTCAACTTCTATTTGCATTCTAGACAAATTCAATTGCTATGGACCTAAAGCCTTAAGTATTCTACAGGGATATCCCCCATTGGAGACTGATGATTCCTTTCATGGGCACATATGTTCGATCCTTGCTTGTATAATTGCATAGGGCAGGATGATGGAATTCCATTTTTTTTTACCATATAAAATATATATGCAATATAGATAAGTATATTTTCAAAGTGTATATACGTATAATTTATTGATATTTAATCGATTTCTCATTCAACATGATCTCCAAGACCGGACTGGAATATAATTTTTCACGAAATTCTACGTGCACCCGATAAGCCCAAGGATACAGATTACGATCTTACAGTATAATAAATTAAGCATGACATGATCTGTACATGTGTTATAAATTTTTAATGATCTGATTTATGATCATAAAACAAAAATAAAAAGGTGTCTTACATCTGTTTTCACATATAAATTATTTAATTGCCAGACGAGACGAACGTTCTAGACGCATGTAGTTTATTCAGTAGCACATTAAAAAAATATAATTCAAATGCTCTTGATATAGGTTGAATCAATTATCAGAAATTACATTTAACCTTGCTAAAGGTGTAGTAGTCATTTTTATTTTAGGCTCGAGACGACGTTCATTGACGATTTATTGAAACTATTTTCGATCTGAACGACCACTGATTTCAGACGTTCGCGTGTTAACGTTAATGAATCTGCAAATAAATAAAATTACGAAAAATATCTCTAGATAGATTTTGAGTAATCGAACTTAATAGTTTCGATAGTGCACTTTGCATAATCGCAGTACTTATACTTAGCATAGTCTATACTGTATTAATTGATAAAGAAACGTGCCGTGGGTAGAGATTCAATTTCACGATTAGATCTTTAACCAGTCCGATTAAATCGGCATACTAGTAATTATCAGCTAGGACGATCAGAGTTAATTGGAATTAATAGCACTGTCAACCCTGTTTCGATCGACTGCCCTTCGAATTGGGGTCTTTGTAATTAACGTTTGTCTATTTGCATCTATACGACACAACCTGCGTTTATGGGTTCACGGACATCGGCAATATATATATATATATATATGAGAATTCACATGTAACCTATGTCAATAATAGATACAACTACTATATATATTCAATATATATGACTTTACATACAACCTGACGTAATTACAACGCATTGCGTAACGAGCGTGAATAAAAAAAAAAATTGGATTCCACCAGGGATTTGAACCTGAATCATAAAAATTCGAGGTTTTATGTTAATTGGAATTTTAATTGATACTGTACAGTTTCTAATTATTAATTAAGCCACTTTGATAAGGTATTCTTTTTTATTTCTATTAAACGTCACTTTTTGCATTGTTTTTTTTTTTTTTAATTCGTCTGACGTTTCGCGACATTCAGAGTAACAAGGTATCGTATTTTTCTAGGTCAGCCGGACGCCATTACGTACGATTTCCCGTGGTAATTCGGCACACGTGATACTCGCCGGAGTGGCTATACATGAAAGGATTTTAATCAATTGCGTTGTTGGGAATAAAGCGTTGATGCGACTTCAAAGATATTTTGGGACAGTTATGACTTTTTTAATTAGTATTACGTCTCGTTCCATTTATATTTTCTTTATATATCTTATACCGACTATCATATTTATAAAGTAGGCGTCTGATACGGTTCGTTGTCACTCGGTATACAAGACTGTGCGTTACGTATTTCTACGTAAGAAGAACGTGTTCCTTTGTCTTTAGAGTATCCAAAGTATCTAGAATTCTCATAATTTTTGTTGTATTTCCTCCCGATCTTTTTTTTTTTAGTCGCTACAGAAGCAGTCGTGCGGTCTAGTATTTACCTAAGTTCTCCAGCAGAAGTTTGCCTCGTTATTCATTTGCCATAGGTCCACTGCATACTATGTATCGATCGTGCGATAAGGACAATACTTTTTCCGCCACGCTATACATTTCTTCGAAATAATAATAATAGCCGCATACCTGACATAAAATCCTGCGACAAAAAAATATAATACAACAACCCAAGAAGTCCCCACCCACTGCAGATATTTCTTGATGTTATATACACGTATAGAGAAACGAAAGAAAAACAATGTACAAGAATGAACCGACTGACGTAACAGGCAGCCAACTGAATTTGTTTCTTTATCAGAACCTGTAAGTAAGACCCGAAGGCGTTTTCAACGCCTTCGCAATTTCCTCCTACCTCAGTACAGGGCATAATGGTATTATAGTAAGGCATGTCCCATTGGTGGCTTCGATGGGACGTCTTTCGGCGCCATTAAAAACACCAAAAGGGACAAACCTAATTGTATTCATTATCGTCATTCCCCACGTGTTTGACTCTGCCTCGTTACGGCGACATCGTTAACCGGGGAGGCACGTTTGTTTTTGCCGGTGGCAGCGACACGTAAACCCGCCTTTACAGCCCACTAAAACTCAAATCGGCCACTTTGTTTATCTGGGCCCTAGTCGAGCGTTCAGCGCAGGGCCTCATTTTGTCGAGAATTGGGTTTGACTCTTGTTGCGTCTCGTTATTTTCGTTTACACCGTGAATCGAGTGGTCGCGCTATGTAAACGCCGCATTCATGCTTGCAACTGGAGTGAACGCGTCAAGCAATTCCGATTGTCGTTTAGCACTAGACGTTAATGGGATTTAAACAAAATTGTTAACATCACTATTTCCATTACGTAACAATCTTCCTTAAAAACTGATTTTACATAAAAACAACAAAAATTTGTGTTGAAATTTTTCTGTGAAATAATTGCAAATTATTATATTTCTTGTCAATATTCAATCTTTTACCAGTTTTGTGTTTTTTTTTAACGGCCATTGTGACAGAGCTTTAATAACGCGCTTCCAGGGACGCAACCACATTTTTACCTAGGATGCCAACAGGTACACACAATCATCCAAAGTGATGTGACGTAACGGCGTGATTCAAAATACATGGAATATTTTATGTTTATCTACAGAGGTTTTATATGCAGAAGTATCAAAGGAAGTTTTACAGGAGTTTAAAGTGTCACTCGTACTCCGTCAAATATTCAGTGTCGATTTGTACTTTTTTCGTTCCACTTTCAAGCACCAAGCCGTACCGTGGCAAGAGGTCCCAGCAGCCAGTTCGTTAAGCGACGTCTGCATCCTTCCGAGAATCAGACTCGGTATAATTTATGTAATCGGACCGGTATCGTGACAACAAATCGGTACCGAGTCGGCGTGTCGATACAATACAGAAAGGATTACATTGGTGCTTCGATACCTCTTCTGCAACGAGTCGTAGACACGTACGTATGCACGTGACAGCATATGGGAGAGCGTATATGAATGTAATCGCATTACGATCGGCCTGTCACAACAGTGGATAGTCCGGTAGTAATCATTAAGGCTAGTCCACACAGTGGTAAACATATACCAAAGCGATCCCGAAGTTATCTCATTTTATTTACCTGACTTTTTTGTCGTTTCTTGTATTAGAAAAAAGAGAAGAAAGCCAAAAAAAATCCAAAAATAATACCAGGCATACGGAATATTGGCCGGAACTAGCGTCAAGCGAAATGTTACGTCGACTGGAAAGATACGGTAGAAACGGTCGTAACTGACGATAAGGAAAGTATACAGGCAAAAGACATAGAAAGGCACTGCAATTTATTGCAATCAGTGTCGCGCAAGCCAGGAGGTACAATGGCCGCGGTTGTTAAGGGATGGTTAGGAAGGTTCTGGACGGACGCTGAAGGAGAAGTAAAAGTCTTGGAATCGTGGGTGGTTGTAGTGCCGTATATGGTGACGGAGGGTCACTCTGACCGCAGCGTGCGTGACCGAGCTCGGTCGTATCGATGACGACTTTTCTTTATTTTTTTTCTTTATTTCTTAACCCCCATTTACTCCTGAATAATTAAGTATCTTTGTCATACAAGGAAGAATAATTTAGATGATGACACCGTAATAACGCATTTTTATATAGAATATGCAATTTTACGTAGGACTATACGTACTACCGTTGATTTGGATTACTTGTATATCTGTCTTTCTCTTGCACACGGTAACGGCCATCCGTGTGTCTCTCTTGCACTCGCAGTGGGTATAGGAAAATGCAAAATAATGTGTACAAGGAGGAAACTCCTTTTTGATCGATCAACAGCACCCATGTTGCCAAACACAGAAGGATCGCATGACAGCTGTCGATTGTGAATGGTACTTTTACAGCTGAATGATTCCGTGTAACTAAACAAATATTTGCACGCGAATACCTATGAGCACTGCTCGAGTGCGGGCATATGCGTCGATAAATTGGTTAATCAACTTCTTTTTGTATGTGCTAAGCTCGTGAATTGGATTTTAAAAATTACCAACGTTTCTGGATCAATGGCTTTTTCATACTGTTTGTCCATGCACCGATCCACCTGGCCCATTCAATATCCCTATATACCGGAGACCACGGTCTCGTAACATAATCGAAAAACAAAGAGTAACAGCAGAATGTACCGAAGAACGGAAGTAAGAAAAGAAGTAGACCAGAAATATGAAAATTTACGAGGATCGAGGTAGCTCCGTTGCTGGTTGCGAAGCTACGTTACGACCGAACCAACAATGCGGCAGCAGGACCAAGCATAAAAGTTGTGGCTTCCCCCCCGATCCCTCACTCGCTGTTCTAAACAAAAATAAAAGTACACGGTGAAGTAAGCAAAAAGAAGTTTTTCACTTTTTTTTTTCAGGCAACTCACAACATACTTGCCTACATTCCTTACTCTAGTGCCATAGCACAGCAGTTTCAAGCCGCATACGCAAATTACGACTGCTACGCTGCAATGCGGCTATCTCGGTCGAGGTTCGTTAGAACCGTCAATTAACGCAAATCGAATTAAAGCAGTTGTCTCTCTCAGATGAGAAAATTCAAGCGCTGGTGGTTTGGCACGCGCTAAAATAGTCCCGGCAGTACGTCCTTCTTCTGTAGCAGTAGCGAAGGCAACTTTGCTTGCTAAAAAAAAAAGGGGGGAAACGGAACGAGCGGAAAAGTTAAGGAAGAGAGATAAGGAGAAAAAATAAAAGGTAAACAAAGGAAGATGGAGAATAGAGAAGGAGGAAGAAAAAACAGACTCGAGCGTATAGTCGCTGGTGCGAACATCCGCCATATCCTCAGGGGAATTTTGATGAACGAAGGAGGAAATCAAACACGCCTCTTTGTGTTCCCTTTCGACACGGAGAGTCCCGTGCATGACGTTCCGTTCCCGTTCCGTTCCGTTCCGCCTGCGTCTTTCAGTGTATTTGCTATGAAAACAGCTCGACGAACGCCTCTTCTGGCTTCTCCACGTTTTACAAGCGAAGCGTGCATAATATTTCCGAAGCACGTAGGTAGTACCAACCTATATACAGCACAGTCAGGGGTTTGCTCCACTATATGCGCATCCCTTACAATATTCCCTATGCATACTTTTGTATCTAAAACCTCCATTCCCCTTTTTCCCTTTAAATTTCCATAGTACGTACACCGTACTTTATCATTTGAAATTTTGCAAATTTAACACATTGGCTAGTTTTTGGATTGACGTGAGAACGGAACGTTCGAAGGTCAAGAGGTGAAGCATCGTTAATGAGGACACTCGTATAAATCTGGTGAAATTAATTAAGGGTTGGTAAGCCACAATTTAGCATGGCGACGCGTTGAGACTTTCACTGTTATGTAAACCGGCTTATGGTATCTATGCAGTATATATAAATAGGTATACGCTAAGGTACATATGTATTATGTATATCCTCGACAGGGAGTAAGTTGGGCTTTCCGACAAAGCTTACTACATAATAACCTTTATTAGAAGGCAACTGTATGGGACGGCAGAGCAAAATGGTGGGCCCGAATAACAGGGAGAGCTGGTCCCACTGCGGGAGAAAGGTATATATCCAAGAGGGTGGTTTACTTGGCAAGTCAAACATCCTACAGCTTGCAATATCCGGCTGGGGTGTAAGATACCGGTTACAGGGTGGCTAGCAACCCCGTCGCCCTTCTCATTGCGCAAGGGTAGATTCGTGACCACATCAAATGAACGAAGGGATGCGCGAGCTATGCGAAGTATTGCTCTTGTGAGGTGTTGGCCCATGTGGAAATCTGTAATTGGATCTGAGACTAAGGGTCAAAGTTTACGTAGTCTAAGAGGTACGCCTTATCGCGTGAGAAAAATAGTTGTATAGATCGTTCGATATGTTATTATCTATAGGCATCGCAGTGCTTGATTAGGACACTATATAATATATTCTGGCCTTTTATTGTGTCTTTGAGTAATACATGATTGATTGGGTCAATCATGGATATGGATTGGAACATATCAAAGTATGTAATGTCTAGGGAATAATTTCAATGAATGTACTATGTAGTATTGTACAGGTGAATATTGTGCTGATGGTTATAACGGCGATTGACAAAGCATTACTGATCTGAATTATGTAGTTAAAACGTGTAGTCATTTGGGTTCCTTACTGTTACTCTGATACTATTGTCGGTAATACAGTATTCTACTAGAACGATAATCGTGCTGCCTTCGAACGCACGTAAAGGCACTCGGAGAGAAAGGTTAAGTATATTAGGGTTTCAGGGTGGTACGAGACATATATAAGAATGCCAGGTTGGCCACCCTGACGAAGCCGCAGACAGCTGAAAAAAAAAAAAAAAAAAACGAGAGACACTCTTTGCCTATGAAAGAAACTTTTACCAATGCTTTGTATTCTTGGGTACGTGCATATAGGAGACTTGTATACGTGCGCGACGTTCACCCCTTGGAACGACGCCGACCGACGGCGACGGTCAGAATCTAAAGACGAGATAGAGGGGTTTGGGTCTTTCACTATCGGGACTGACGAAAGTGAAACGAAAAATTCCAGACGGTTCCCCCCCCATGCGTGGTAGGTAGCGCCTCCAATTGTTTTCGCTTTCCGCGCAATTTGCTGGGAATAGCTGTCCCTACGTATCTAACCTTAACTCGTCCTAAAACGCACTTGGTATACCTATAGCAGCGCTATCCCCTTTAGTGGCGGCGGTAAGAACTAGCCAACCAGAAGGACCCGTCTCGTGGCTTGCGAGCTTTGGAATTGAGAAGTGACTTGAAATTGTCCTTCGCGTGGAAGCCTATCATTTTCTTCAGGGACGAAGGGAGGACCTTGACTTGGAACCCTTCCTCTTGGTATTAGGTACCTTTCTTGTAAGAGTAACAAATTGTCCTAAGGAAGGAAGGAATGATCCTTCCATCTTCGTAACCCTCCCTTCATTCTCATCCTCCTATAGGAATAATCGATTCTCTTGGTTCCTCAGGAAACGCTTAATGGATTCTTCGCTCGATGAATACAGTTACTATATACTGTCTGAAATGTCTTTCTTTTTGCGCTTTTCTCGTTATCCTTTTTCTGTCTCTCAGTCAAGTTCCGGGTCGGACGATTCTTGCTCGGTGGGTGGATCAATGTCTGGATCAATCGAACCGGAAGGGACACGGCTACTTGATGAAAGTAAAAAAATGCCCGAGTCTACAGCACTGGAACGGAACGGATTTTTACTCTAGAGCTTCTTCAGTCTTATTAACAAAAAAATTTTGATTTAAGAATTTATCTTTTTCTTTTTTTTCAAAAATATACAATTTTGGCAAAACATTAAAAAAACCTTTAATCGAAATCGATGTTAGTACGATTGATTTTGTATATAGTCATTTTTTATGCTTCATATTTCTTTTGGATAAGAATCTCTTACTCTGCAGTGTACACGTGATGGTATAACGTTCTCTTTTTCTGCAATTAAGATGAGCTCGTTAACGTTTAGATCCTATTAAACGCACGATGAAGGAATAATTGACGAAACAAAATTTCCTCTTGAGCTATGAATACATTCAAGGTATCCAGTTAGCGTCTGTCTAGACGAAAAGAAATGAATGTAAAGTTGCTTTCACGTAACTCCAGAAGGCACACGATTCGCAAGTATTATTACGAGAAACTTAAAATATATTCCTTAACGTTACGCCACATTATTTCACGGTGTCATCGACTTGGCACACTTGTAAACGTTTCTAATTACGTACGGCGGCGTCGAAACGTCTCGTGGATATTTTCGTAGCAACATAAAAGACCCAATCGTTTCATAGAAACGAACCTTACGTCGTTCCACTCTCTTAACGCAAATTTGTCTTCTCGTAAAGCGCCACCCACGTGGAGGACATCAGATTCATAATTTTAAATTTTCAAAAATGTGAAAAATTCTAAAAAAATTAATTTTTTCTTTATTTACCTGTAGTGTGTCGACTATTTGTCACCTCATGAAAAAGGAAATGCAGTGAGCAGCAGCCTACGCGATAAAGGTATATGAGGGCTTTAGAAGACTCTTAAATTTATTCCTGTATAAAGGTACGGTGATGCCGATCCAATTTGGTGGGCCCAAACACAGGTAACGGGCCGTGGGGCCCTGATAGGATCTCCTAATGTATTCGGCCTGGCTGAACGTATTCCTTTCGGGTTCGAATTCCAGCCACAGCCCTGAGCATCTTGAAGCGATAAGCTCGGTAGTCTCGAACCACCAGCACTTGGTGAAGTGAACCTTTCGAATGCTAGTTTCACCGGGAGATAGATACACATCGAATAAGGCCCACGAAGATTTCACATAAGGCCCTTCCGGTTAGGATCAGTGGTTGATACTCTCTACAAGTCCCTCATCTCCAGATATATGAGGATCTTCAAAGTTAGTTTACCGATTGATTAATCATATTTAATTGGTCGGAGGCTTGTCTATGAGACAGAATGTATGTAACGCACGTGTCAAGCGAGCAATACATCGTCCATTAATACTATCGAGAATGGGACCGCCGTACGTAAGGCCCCGTGACACTTTTCTTGAAAAGAAAAAATAAAAGAAAAAAATAAAAACATCAGCGCATATCCTCGGATCGACGAGTTCGAGTTTTATGCTTGGCGCAGTTTACGACGGGGCCGCATATAATTATGGGCCTCATACGCCGCGGTGGTCCCTTGATTCGTCGGCAAGATAAAGCGAGAGAAAAGGGAAATCTTTGTGCCAGATCGGAGAGCCCCTAGCACAATTCGAGACTTGCCCATTGACTTCATCGAGAATCTCAATGTGGCTAAAACAGATATGCCTATAGTTATATATACAGACGGGAACTGTAGAAGTAAAAGTCATTCATTCGCGCAGCATCTTCCCTTTCTCACGGGTGAAAAGGTAGCGACAAAAAAGTCTCTTTGAACAAGATCATTCGCGACAGCGTAAGGTACCACAGACTTTAGGAAGAAAGTGGTAAAGCAAAAAAGGTCTCAAACAGTAAGTAAAACCGGTAGCGGTCTTAGTGCGTGTTTCGAGTTGTGTTTCAACATTGATTCTTCCTTTTGACTGTGTTTAGACAGCTCGAGCGACGTAGCGGGGCTTAAGCTCTGTTCTCACGCCTACGAACGATTGTCCGTCGCTTTAGCGCTAACGACGCTCTTTACTACTGTGTAAAGATAAGCCCTTATTGCTCCCTGTTGGAATGAAGGATTTAACGTGCATCTGCACATCAAGGCTATACGTAATCTGTACAGCTGGTATAAGGACAATTTCATTGAGTACCATAAAGCTTCCTGCACACTTCCAATTGAAATCAGCGACAAATTTCTAACTAGATGTATTAATACGTACATCGCCTGATCCCAATACAAACTTATATATGGACTCTGAGATACAACTTCTTCCCCGGGAATGATTGTACAGGTGAAAATTTAAGGTACTGGCCCCATTTTACGCGTCGTGGCTCTTTAAGGGCCTGAAATTCCACCCTGATGTCGTGGCAAGATTACGTAGCGAGTAGCCCATGTAAACGAGCCGCTGCACGAATCTTTCAGTGTCCCACGGAGGCTGGGATACATTCGTGGATGGATGGAGCTCTTGGCCAAAGGAGATTTAAACGATTTTTGAAAGAACAAAGAGCCTTCGATGGATAGATGGGAAGCAGTGAGTGAGAGAAAGACAAAGGATAGAGGAGTCGACTTGATCCTCGAGGACAGGACTCGCTACGAGACTTTGCCCTGAAAGCAGCTTCGAGTTAAAAGCTAAGCTCGGCTCGGCGTGTCACTCTTGGATGAGTGGAAGAGGGATTAGGGATCAGTCGACGTCTCCACTTCGACGAGGGAAGGACGCATCTTTTAAAGGAATTTACTCCCTTTACGCATAAGACGTCTATTCTACGTGGATATTTCTAACTTAGTAATTCGATATAATGAAATTTTCACTTTAATGGTATTCACCATTTTTTTTTTATTAATATCGATACTTTTTTCGATCATTTCAAGTAATACAGTCTTTATGCATTATATTAATTCGATATTTTATTCATCGATTGGTCATGGCATTATTCAATGGGACTATGCTACACTATAGACTTAGGTAAGGTTATGTCTTCTATACTAAGGTATACGTGTTAGAGGAGCAGAAGCTAATCGTAATCCTATTAGTCTTATAAATTCGAATAAACGATGGCGAGTGAAGGTGCTTGATGAAAGGATCCATGATTTAAAAATGACGTTAAGATTTTTTAATGTTACGAGTCGGGAAATAATTGAATGAGAATGAAGATGGGGTGCCTATGGGGTAACTATGACGTGTTTCTTACTAAACGTTGTTTTTAACGTATTCATGGCTCTTTCCTAATCCTGGTATTACTCATATTTGATCGACGCTAAGCTTCTTTCCAGTAGGCAACTTGTTCTTTCCGTTCTCGTGGAATAGTTCAACTGAGAACGACGAAACCTCTTAATCTTGCCGAGTAGCGGCTTTTTTTTTTTTTTCGTTCGCGTGATAAAATAAAAAAAAAATCAAAGGCCTACACAATACGGAAGGTGATTCCTTACTAATGTTTATTAGATTTACTTCTTTTCTCATAGGTTATTCAATCGTATTTTTATCATGCTCCATTCATAGTCGTTTGCAGTTTATCAATATCGCATCTGGGCCATGTGTATCGTGCATCTGTACGGCTCACGTAATCCCAACGACGGTAATCCTGGATTTGAAAATGTATACACGGAAAATATTTCAGAGAAATGGCTCAAGTTTTTACGATTTAGAAGCACCAAAGTGATCCTTGTGATTACCGTGAAGACCATAACCCACATTTGTTTATTTTGTGGAATACACCGGTAGCGAATATATATAGATATTGAATTTCATTACAATAATATTGTTAACGTTGACTTTTATTGGAAATTGAAAACCGTTAATCAAACCCGATATAATTAATGAAGATAAATAGAAAAGTTGAGCAATTAATCAATCATAAGGATTCGTGCCAAAGTCGAGAAGAGAAACTTCTGTAGTGGTAGCACTGTTCGGTTGGGTCAGAAGGATGACGAGGCATTCCGTCTGGAAGGACCTTGGTTACGTTTACCACCGATGCTCTAATTACCGGCAATTACGGCTGCCTAATTAATTAGGTAACGCAATCTCCTTGCATACTATCAGCCAGTATGGCGGCTCACGGTAATTGCACTGTGGGACATAACGCGCATGCGCCAATCATCTTCCATCAAGATATCCTACGTCATCTATTTCCAAGATCCTTCGAGTTAAGATGAAAAATAAAAAATAATAAAACGACAGATTGAAAAATTCGAAGAAAAATAGTAATTGTATACCAACCTCGAAGAAGCTGTCATACCCTAACTCGATCGTCGAGCAAGGTCAGCAAGGATCCATTGATCCAACAGGACGGATCTTTAGCTTGTAGATTTTGGCAGCCTAAGGGCCAACCTGGGTCTTTTATACGATGCCGACAGTCCGGGGCTTTAAAGGGCCCATATAAAGGTATAATACCCAGTTTTATGGGACTGAGGTTACCGGGTAAGAGCATCACGGGAAATATTTTGTTTAAACAGGATCGCGGTACGTTAATCCTCTTTACTCTAGGTGGAACAATTCCAGGAATTTGAAGATCGCTCAGAAACCGGGGCCTTTAAGTCCTTTCTTGATAGCAGTCAAAGGAGTGAAGAATCGAACACGGAAGCCTCCATAAGTCTTACTGTACAGTCATCTCACGTCAAAGTATAAGAGCGTCCTTTTTTCCTCTATCTCTTTCCCACTTTTATCTGACTAGCGTGAGAGTTTCAATATGGCGAAGGCACGTACAGCTTTACCCACATTTCATAGAATACAATAACCCACGAAGCTGTTCCGCGAACGTACCTATATAAGTATAAAGCAATTATTCTGGGCATTGTAGTCGTTCGCCTGATTCAAGTATGGTGTCGAGTGATGAATCGATAGGCGGCCATTAATTATTGGAGATTGGCTCAAGCTAATGAACACTAGAGCCTCCATATACGAGTATTGAAATAAATCCGTATGGTTATATATCCCGAATAATCATTGGCTGTGCAAGTGAAAATTTGTAAAATAATAATCAACCATACCTATATATATGTTTTCATTTTATATAAGCTCCATAGCTTAATCCAGATATTTTTATTCCCTCATCCTTTTGCGCCGTTACGTCACAGACTCTTCTTCGTATAGTACAAAAAGCCACGAGGGCACTTCGTTACCTGGTAAATAATTGGTAAGATGAGACAAGAGCAAGTCAGGCCTTTATACTGCAATTTATTTGAAATTATCTCAAGGGAGAATTACAGGACCGCCGATGTGCCGTGGCTAACCGATCGGAAGCACGTAGCACGTCGGTCTACGTGCACGTGCGAAACGATTACGTGAATACGTGAACGCGTACCGGTAGTTCATTTCTTGAGTTTACGACGATCTGCCTGCGCAGCAGCATTTAATAAGAAATTGCATACAAGCCTCGAAGGAATTAATGAGAAAGTTTAAGGGGTCGCCGGTAGCTAAATATAATTCACGATAAATGAATAACAGGAGTAACTAAATAATTCAATTAACTATAGACGCACACGGATTGCATTTAAAGTGCAATGATTTTGCAAACACTTGCATATCTATCTCCGCCATGTATGCACTTATCGATCTCCATCGGCCCACGTGTGTTTGCATTGCGAAAGTTCAGCCCGTGTATCCGGCCCACTGTTGGACATTGGGTCCGGTCTGTTCGCACGTTCCTTGTCCCAACGGAACACGGGACCCCATTGTTCTGTCCCGATGCACGCCTTTGACAAAACGATCCAGACTCTAGATCTACCGATCTATACATTTAATGTCAGGTACGTCCCTCCTTTCTACCTTGTGATTTTTATGGATCGATCATCTTCTAGATATCATCGTAAATTGTATACGTGCTGGTACGACGTAAGACTTGTATACAAATCACATAGAAAAATGTGATACTAGATCCATTTTTGTTTTTCATATTGTAATACTGTAATTAATAAAAATATTTTCCGTAAGTGTAACACCGTGAAAAAAATTATTTTTCTTTTTACTTTCAATATCGTTATCTGCCAAGTGGCCTTACGGAGGCATGAATAAGAGATCCAATGGATGCAATCCATTGTTTCCTGAGATGTTAGATGCATATTGCTGGATTTCGTGCGATACACTGGAACATTAGATATTCAAGTGCCTTTGTCTGCCCCATTCAGGGGTTTCATAGATTTATGAAATTTCTCAAGGATTCACCATTCACTACGCTCTACGTACTTTTACATATAGGTATAACGATATGGTACATATACAAGCCGTTCCTAAATTGTCTTACTAACAAAGTACCCGGCACGTGCGAACATTCCCATAGCATATATTTTTGAATGTTATCATACGATATATAAATATATATCAAATAGTATTATATACCCAAATGCATAGTTAAAGATGCTTAACATAATTGCACAATTGCATTGCTACTATAAAATCCTATACCCGGACTATGACCAGATAAGAGTCGGAAGTATTATTTGCAAGAGCGAAACAAAGGAACCGGCGTTTCGTACTATTCGACGAGAGAGTGGAGAAGGAGAGAGAGAGAGAGAGAGAGAGAGATAGAAATATAGAAAGAGAGTGATGAGAGAGAATAGATTTTTTTTTTACTTCAGGATCGGTCCAATCGACGTGCTTTTGTTCGAGATCGAATGCCGATCGGGATACGTTTGGAAATACAGAATGAAAAGAGTCCAATACGAATGGTAGTTCAGCACACAGTGAATAGAGGCATTAGTTTATTGACGATAGGAAATTGAAAATTGAAAATTGAAAATGGACCGTGTGTCACCGATGTGTATATAGGAAAGTAGGTCGAACTCGCGACTCTACTATGTACTGTCGTCCATGAAACTTTATAGTTTAGTATGGTCAATAACGATTCGTCTCTTCATATTGTTTCTTTTTTTCTTTTTCTTTTCTCTATTATGTCTCATCTCTTACCTTAGTGTCATGTTGAGACGCGAGGAACCGTTTGAGAATTATGCCTTGGATCATCATCCGGAAATGATCGTCTTGCTATACTGTATATATTTATATATATCTAACTCTATATATTCTATGACTCCACAGTGAATGCCCTCTCACATAGCACGAGAGTCAGCCATCATCATTAGTCCCGCTCTCTCGGACGGTAATCACAATCGTTCTTACGAACACTTAAATTGCCTTAAATTGCTCTCCCTCCTAAGAAAACAACTCACTAGGACGGGTGTCCCCTCCCTACTATTTTTAAAGCCTCTAAGATAGAGGAGATAGAGAGGGTGGAGACACCAGGAGAAAGATGCTCGATGCTTTCAGCATCCATTCGGATCTTTATGTGTCTTTCCGTTCTTTAAGATCTATCAAGTTTGGTACTGTGGGAAGATTCTTCATATTTCATAGTTATTATAATTCTAAATGTAAGCTAACCTCGACCTCGGAAGCGACCTGTCTCTCTCTCTCTCTTCTCTCCCCCGTTGTTTTATAACTACTCCCATATGCAAAGCAGCTTATAAAAGTACTTTTTCTGTTTTTAGGTAAAGCTTCAAGAGGTCCCCGTTCGCTCGTCTTCGGTAACTTATTCCTTCAAGGTGTACCTTAACTTACGGAAGTGCTTTTTAATTTTTTAAGAGGTTATATATGTATATATATATGAATACATATGACGTGTAGTTGGGTATACTCCGTAAGGTTGTTGTATATACATATATATGTGACTCTAACGGATGTAGCATTGTCTCGCGTGGGCAGGCGCTAAGGGAGGCTAAGCAGCCAATTAATTTCAAAACGGTTAACGTTTCGAGAAGACGCTAAGTACCGATCCTACGCAATTACTAAGATACCGGCGTTCGGGACGGTGCTAAGAGATTTATAGGTGTACATGGTCGCCGGGTGGGCGTTCTACTCGAAAATTTGACTCTCGACGCTTTTAAAAAGTTAAGACCTTGCCGGCGTCATAATCCGTACCGCTTGAGCGTAAATCAAAACTCCTTGGGATCCTAATGCCTTACGGAATCTTCCTTCGTGTCTTTTACCCCGAAGGTTATAGATATAGCCAAGAAGGTGCACTATACGCATCCTGGAACTCCCTGGACGCCAAGCTCCTTTCGTGCTGGAATCTTAAGCCTTCGAAATACGAAAATTCCCTAGGCCGCCTAAGGATATATTGGAATTCGTTACTTTTTCACTGATCCGACGTAACACGCGAATCTTACCAGCCTTCTAGTATCAAAAGCTTTGGTATATGTGAAATTTATGAAATACTCTGATAAATAATTAGAGACTTGAATTGACGTTAATAAATAAAAAAAAAAAGAAAAAAAAAAAAAGAAATCATGTACTCGATATTGCTTAATCCTACCAAGATTATCGTGACCGTCGTGTGTGGCTTCACGTATTATAAGTCCATCTTAGAATTTTAATTAAGGAAATTAGGCGTGGCGTTATGGGCCTTAAATTTTTATAAATACGAAAAGAGATCCGCTCCACCACAGTCTTTACAAGACACTAATTGTCTTTACGATCGCTTCTCCCGAAAGACCTCTCCGTAAGACATACCGTAAAGAACCACGTGATTACAGGTAGTAGGTATAGATATACAGACACGCGCATAACAGTAACTTCAAAATACAATGAGCCAAAGACAATATGATACCCAGGTAAAAAAACCCACATTAATTTTTCATAGGGATAAAGAAAAAAGGTTAAAAAATAGTCACTATACCGTAACACCTAAAAACTGGGATATCTGCCTCGGTAGTGGTCGTATTATTATTAAGATAGAGATGTCCGCCCTTCTTCGGTGATTTATCATCCAACTGACTATAGATCAATACCTTCAGGAAAAGCATGCATTATGTGAATGAAAAAGTTAAAAGTAAAAAAAAAATAACCAAGTATAAAAAAAGGGGCTTACAAAAAAATACATAGACGTAGTACCCACGTCCAGTACAGAATCATAATCCAGTTTACTCTCATACGAATTACAAAACTTCGACCTTAACGCGTCGGACAACGCTGGTCCGTTGATCATCTCTCCAGAGGATGCTGAATGCGAAACTTTTCAATGGAGCCTTTCACCACAATGGAGGACTGGTTTTATATTTATTAGACTCGGGGCCGTCCGGGAGCCTTGGTTTTCGCGTAATAGGAACTCCATCGGTATATAACCAAAGCGCCGGGACGTCGAGACGCCCGTCGGTTTTTGGCGTACCGTCACTAGTAATTTATATCCAATGACGAATGGAGGAGTCGCTGACGATTGTCATATTTATTATGAGAATTATCCCGTTCATTATAATCATCGGGTATACTACGTACACATATGTATATATCTATATGGACATGCAATTCCGGGTAAATTCATGAATACATGTGTATTGGACGTGACGGATGTCATTGGGCAGTGCACGTCACTCGATGACAGACGGGTCGAACAACGTTTACAATATTATACCAATGGATGACAATGTACTCAAGACTTGACCATTGTCCTCGCGTGATGATTCTATGCGCATGTCATTGTCAACTGTCGTCACTGTTGTCACCATTGTCATCGCTGTGCACGCATCGGCAAATGATCATCTGTGCCCACGTAGAGAAATGGGAGCCTATGGAAATGTAATATATATATATATAT
>JARPRG010000230.1:298461-320323 GCA_031001745.1 Hartigia nigra
GACGGGTCACTACGGCACTGGGATGCACTCCGAGAGCACGCGAAAAACCACTTTCGGTATCTTTTATTTCGCGAGAACCCAGCGCGAGAGCACTACACGATTACGCGAACTATATACACGAGCGAGAGTCTAACGTGCCGCCTAGGCAAACACGGGTACAAAAATTCTAAACACGGTAGCGCGAACGGGCCCAAGATACCTCGCCGGTATCTCGAGTCAGACTGACTTGACAACATTGACAACAGCCAATTTCAGGAACAAATCAATCAGATTGGTCAAGATCCTTTATCCAATAACTACAGCGGCACTTACCCGAGTCGTCCCCTCAACTATAGCGAGAGCATCTTTTCCCTGATCGGTAGCGTAACAATCACGGAGGTCCTCCGCGGTCGCTTCCCCTGGACACAGGGCGAAAACAGGGCACTACCAAACTTAACCTGGGCCTAGGGGTTCCTCCCCTGCCCGTACCCATAACCCTTTTCCTCCGCCCGTTCTCCAGCCCTGTGCCCTTATTCTTTGGGGCGCCGGTATTGCACCCGGGCTTCTGCCGATCCGCGGAGACGCCTCGTCAGGTGTTCTCCTCTGCCAGGCTACCCAGTCAATCGGGTCTTTCTCCTCACGGCAGATTCGAACACGCCGACTCTCCTCTATCTTACCCTGAAACTAACCGAGAGCGTAACCTCTACACCGGGTGACGACTCGGTATCGGTTAATCGGTGAATCGAAAAATTACGTCACAACATATACAGGATTTTTCAGATATTATTAGCCACTAACGAGTTGAACCAAGTCCTTTTAGCCGCTCCGATATATTTTCATCGGAATCCTGTTATCTCTCTATGGATTTATGAGCTCGGATTGAACGCGGCGAAGCGTACTGGTTTCTTTGAAGACATCCAACTAAACTCTTCATTGCCGAAGGGAACAGTCATTCGTCTTGTTGTTACCCTTGTCAGGCTGTCACCATGCAGGTCGTTTATTGATTTTGATCCAGCATGCGTGTCCCGAGTCGTATCTCGGTATTTATTAATGTATCGGCAACTCCTACCTGACGGGACATCGGATAGAGCAACTTTACAATTCGAAACTCCCGCGTATCGGAAAACTATACCACTTACGTGACTCTATCCTCGCCTCGTCCATTATCTGAGCATGTATTTTTCATCGAGAATTTCTCTCTATATTTTATAACTACATCATGTATTAGCCGTACATTCGTGCAATTACAAATACACTGTATAAAACGTCAAAATTGTCTCGTTGAATAAATCGTTATCGCTGTTATCAAAATGGCACCGTTATAGAAGTGTGGAACGAAGGTGATCGATGTGGCATCTAATTTCGAATGAATTCAATTGAACGAGTTTTACGGTAAATAAGCGCCATTGACAAGCACTTTAAATCGGCTTACTTCGGGTTACGATAATCGAGATAAACGCGACTAACTCGATGCGACTGAATAGCCGAAGCGTCACTTGCACTCGCACTCGTAATCGTAAATTAATTGCGACTTAATTGCATCATCCATTTCGATCGTATATACTCACTCGACTGGACCGGTCGTTTCCGCTGTCTGCGTCCTCAGCCGTAACTAACCGCGCATAACAACAAAAAGCCCGCCAATTTCGGAATTCGATAACGGGGTTATGACGAAAATGTTTTGACGCATCTTCAAAGGCGCGATCCTACCGGTGAGTCTGGCAGGAATACGCCTGCGGGCTTTTAATGAAAATCGGTGGAAAATCGGTAGAATTTCATTTAGCAACACTCGAGCCTAGAGGTTTAATAGAGGAGTGCGGGGAACGGCGTTGAGGGGTGGGTCGGAGGAAGAGGGGAAATAGCGGACTCAGCAAAGCTTTGCCAACAGCATTTTACAGTGTGGATCAGAGAGAAGACACACCCATATATACATTTCTGTATATAAAATCAAAATGGCTATTCACAATTTGCGATAATTGATACTGACCCATTTTACTCGTACGCTTTTCAATATTTATTTCAATATACACGACTAGACCAATAAACACTGTCTGCGAAATGTCTGACGGTATATTTATTTTGCACAAAAGATTTCTGATTGCTGCAGAATCCTCAACAAACCCATACACAGCTATTTGGTTTTCATCAATTCGCTTCTCAGTTTCTATCAATATCAGTAGTACAGCCTTTAGCGATTGGCAACATTGGCAAACGTTCTCGTATAGCAAATCAGCGAGTTAACCTCACTGAACATCCCGAGTCTGGCAGTCGAATGGGTATACGGTCGTATGTTGGCTTTTTGTTTTATTTTTGAAGCTGAGTGTAAAACTAATTCTAGGCCCCTAGGCGTACAACAGGGACTCTCATATACGCGCACAGGTAATTCGTCAGCAGTTGATAACGCTGCTGTTGAATGTTGGATCAGGGTTGAGAATTAGGACAGAGCGACTCGTATCCATGGGTACGACTGCTGCCAATGCATCGGCCTATATATGCACTTCTCTTTAGGAATGTCTAGGGAATTTTTAGAAGCTCCAGAAACTCGAGTGGTTTATTCCATATATCATACGTGCTACGAGCACCATGCACAAGCATATATCAATGAACGTGTCACAGTTAAGCACTTGTAAAAATTTTGATTTTCTCAAGTGGACGTCGCGTCGGCATATTTAAACGTTCTAATGTTCTAATAACGCTGTGTACTGTGACTAATGTCAGGGACAGTGATTAGAAATTGATATTGGGTATTATGTTTTTTTTTTTTAATTTAATATTTATAAGACTTTATGAATTTTTAAGATAATATTCTTTAAAGCTTCCCCGGTCCTCAAGGATATCGCTCGACTCCAAAGTGCGACTTTGCGAAATATTTCCTGGAGCGGAATTCCCGTAGGCGAGACGGGACTTCAAGTCTGAATGGAAGCCAGGAAGAACGCGGACCCGTAGCTCTTGCCGGAATTGTTGAAGATGAGTCTGTTTGGACGAAGCAAACTCTTTTTTTGCTACAGTCGGAAGAGACGGAGGCTACAGACTCCCTCGAGCGTCTTCCAACTTGTTCATCCCCTATTTCAACCCTTTCTCTACCTTTTTGTCACTCACTCAAGCAGCCCTCATACGCTTTCCTTTTATTTCATCTTTCAAGTTCCATTCCCGTACAGTAGCCTCTGTGCGAATATCCATGACGCTTGGCTATTAGTCTTGTACTACATCTTTTCTTTTTTATTACGAGCAAATTTTCTTTTGCATACAAGTCAGCGTTGTTTTTTTTTTACATATAATTATATGGATCAATGGAGCATGTATAACCTTTTTTTTGTCAACAAATCATCCGCGTCTGATATTTTTTATTTGACGAATACTCTTATCAGGAACTTTTTATACTGAATACTGTATACTGTTCAGAAGCATCTTTTTAACGTTTTATCAATCAAATAGTATTTTGGTAAACATGCGAACCATATTCTTATACAATATTTATTTGTCATTAGGATCCTTGTTTATTTTCAAACATGCAAAAACTAGTTCTTAGCATTACGTATTATATATTTTTGATTTACGTTATATATATATATGTCATACATGTAGGTCCCTAGAATTCTTCAACATTCCCAAGCATAATTAAAAGAACAATGTTTATGGTCGTGCCTTAAAATTTCGCCTGAAAGCACGCGCTAATTCGCGGAAACGCAATTGGGGTGGTCACGACAAAGTATATATAAAAAAAAAAGTGTAAGGCAATTCCCAACGACAACGTAGCGTCGAGCAAGACGCGTGGGACGAGCCTAATTCACAGTAGCTCGAAAAAATATTTATAATTGGCGTAAACATGCGAGGCCCAGTAGGTTTCCCTTCTGGCATATCTATTCCGTCCCGTGAAACTTATTAATACGTCAATGATTGCGCAACGTTTCTCGTCTACTCGCGAAGCCACGAGAGTTTCGCCCCTATTAAAACGTAGTGACACGCGATCAATCAAAGCCGCGGAAACGACTTGTTTTTCTCAAGCGCTAATCCGACGGCGGAAATTATTTCTTTTTTTTTTTTCTCCACCCAGCTGGAAATTTTTCATTCCGCAATCGATCTGCAGCGACGTCCTGTGGGGTCTCGTAAAAATATCGTCCACAGACATTGCACCACGCATGCACGTCGTAAACACGTTCGGTAAATTGGCAATTGTCACTTTTCCCTCCATTACCGATAAATATCTGGCGCCGTCGCTACAGCCCAAGTAGCCATTTCTCCGGTGGCCACTTTCCGCCTATGAGTTTTCACTCTGCGATCCTATCTCGTTGTACTAGGAAAAGAACGTTGTATTAATATAACAATAATAATTCATATAATACTTACGCAACTCCATAAGCCATTTCAACCAGAAATTTGGATGAGTTAAAAGATATACCTTGTCCACGGTGATATATATATGTATACACCACGTAAAGAAAAAAGAACAAAGGGTTTGAATGACGTACGTACAATTCCACGGAGTCACGAGAGCATATGCAATTCCTTGAAAGTGCACGAACCCCCGATTCTTTTTGTCTGTGGAATTTTACGATTGTATAGATAGTGCCATTATGTCATTTTTTTTATGGTAGACGTACTAATACTTTTCAATGGGTTGTCATTACACTGCCTATGACACCGCGACTGAAGCACCGCATTATGGGTAAAGCTTACTGTCTGCCTTTGGTATTTGCAGCAGGAAAAATTATATTGGCGAAGAGACAGCCCAGTCATTGTGGGTATAGACTGAAGAGAGAGAGAGAGAGAGAGAACAAAAAAGAGATGAAAAGATAGTGAAAGAGAATCGGTACAAGATAGACAGCAAACCCCATAAACACTCATGGTACTCGGCTGCAAGCTTTTCTCCATGAGTGAGACTATCGCTCGAAAATAACCCATCGTTCTTCACTAATAGATTCACGAGTGCCCTGGCGAACATTGAACGCCATTGTGTTCACTGTACGATGACTACAGCTATATCTATGGTGAGACAGCCTAGACACGGTAGACACCGTAGTAGTTTCAAGAGAATACTTGCATCGTGAAGTATATAGAGAATGAGTGAGTGAGTGAGTGAGTAAGAGAGAGAGAGAGAGAGAGAGGAGAGTCCGCGATGATAGATGGCCCGCGGCCTCAAGGACCATTAACACCCCACGAAGCGTCGGGACGACGAGGCGTCGAGGAAGAAAATACTAGAAACTACCGTCCACCATAGTGATGCCACTCGACATGGTAAAATCTGACGAGCTGCATTGTTTTCTATGGGGATGAAAAGTTTTTCCAAAATATTCTCCCTCCTTCATTCTGAAGATTATTAGGAATTCCTCATTTTCTTTATTTATCAAGGCACATCTATATGTATATTATTTTATAGAATATTGATTTCAGGTATATCTTATTCTTATTACGATATATATTACGATCGTGAAAATTAATTATATATTCTTGGTATACCTCGAGATAAATTTTTAGGTGACTAAAAAATAAAATGGTGGATGAGCTCATGGAACCGGAGAAGAAAGACTGTTCACTTTTATCTTATGCCACACGGCGATGGTAATAAGGCACCATTAAAGCGTTTATTATGACAGGTTTTTGAAACTTGGCCTACCTCCTTAACCTCCCACGAATAAAAAGAAAAGATATATATATATATATATATACATTTGGCGTGGGTCTGCTTCACCTGCTCCTGGTACTCCTTAGCTTCAATATTATACGGCTGCCCGCTGTCTAACTAACTAGCTTACTATCGTCAATCTGAGAAGGGTTTAAAGTCTCGACTTTTTTCCAAGACTGTACCAAATTTTGACGTATGCCTGTACACACGGCTACAGTTCGTTGGATCTGACGGCTTAATTAAGGACGCTGGTAGAGAAGCCTGTGCCTTATCCTTACTACCTTATGCGTGGTCCTCTCACTCTCTCTCTCTCTCTCTTTTTCTCCTTCTCTCACGAAAAGGCACTCTTCCCTAATACAAACTTCTCTCTACTACTTCATTCCACTCTCTTCTAATTCACCACTACCATTCCTCACTATCTCTCAAATCCTCTCTGTAATTCTCTCTCCTCCTTCGTATTATGCATACAGAGCCGCATCCCTTATATTCCCAACCTAGCATATCCTGACGCGTACGTACGTAAATGCGTGTCCCGTCGGTAGGAGTCTAGGCGCAGTATCTCATCTCGAAAAAGGTCCAAATATTTATAGAGTTGGCCTAGGCTATAATTTATAGGCGTGTACTAGGTGTCTGCTTTTGAAACGGGAGTGAAGTCTTCCAAGCGTTTATCCCCTTTTAAGCGCCGCAGGAAATGGACCCTGGCTCTATCCATAAGACTCTTGCATACTCACGGGCAAAGCACTTACGGCGCCACGTTACGTCGATCACCGTAATAGACACTAGTGAAAATTTCCACGAGACAAGTATTTTTTTTAACAAATTTAACCCGAAAATTCAAATCTTTCGTATCTGTTCCGTGAATTCATACAGGTCAGTCTATCGATTCTTTAGGTATGTTTGTACAGCAATCGTAAATGTTGTAACATCTTGTTCAATATGGCGTACCACTGTCAATAAGAGAAATCAATTTTATGATTTCATAAGATATTGAACAAATAAAAGTCGTTATGTCACCGCGCATGTGTACCAACGTTAATAATTAATACACGATGTCGTTAAGTTTCCTAGTGTGTATAAAGACTCAATCGATCCGAAAGCTTCTCTTTCGCGTCAACGGGCCACGATACGAAGGGCAGGCTTACAGGATTTTTAACTGTTTCGCATAGAACAACAAACAGACAGAAGAGAATCAAAGTGAGTAAGTAGGATACAAAGCGTATTTTTGTATGGCGAGGAAGAGCTTCGCCAGAAGTCGTCCGATAAATCCGATTAGTCGCTCGGTAAAAAGTCCATAGACCCGTTAAAAAAAAGTTGAGCCTTTTTTCTCCACCAAACTCAAAATTCTCTTCGCCATTTAAATTCACTCAAGTACATATACATTAATCTCACTAATTACGTCAATGAAAATTCTCCAAATCTCATATCTCAGAATCAGGCGATAGTAGCAATTATGATCAGCAATTTTCTTATTGACAGTCAATTACTAACTGTTTCGTTCTGATATTTATGGTCTAATGACATTACGTAAAATTATGGATTTTAACGTGAAGCCTTCATACGGCAATCCAAATACGACTCGGAAACATCAACCGGCGTCCATTAATCGGAACCACTCTAGATTCGAACATCGTGTTACCGTGAAAACCGGTAGGTACGTATATCACGTGTCTCTAGCGGTGTACCCGAGCGAAACACATATTCGCGGGTTATTTGCAAAATGCCGCAACCCGAGCAAACGAATACGCTAGCGGATAGCCGGACTTGAATAATTAACGTCCTGAAAACGAAAGTCGTACTGCTGATATTTGCCACTGCTGACCGAACCATCCTCTGTTCACTACGTATCCCATTCAGTCTCTGTATATATATACATACCATATAGCTATATACCCTCTTCACGCATACTCCATACACTATGCTATCCCATATACGTATATAAACAACCCTTCATCTCTCGTTCAGTAATATTAAGGTTTCATTGCCTTTTTTAGCGGCCTCGTGCCAAACGCCATAGCATTTTTCACTACGTTCGAATTAATCGTATGAAACATTGATGATCATTCCTATGTCTACTGGTAAAAACCCCGGGATCCTTTTGACCCTTGGCGCCGGTGTACTTTTTCAATTTCATCCCCCTCGCGTACCGTTTATGGAATTTTTCAAATTCCATTCTGTCACGTGACCTTTGTACGCAGCGACGAGATTTACTCCCTTTAAATTTACGTAATGGCGGGTGCTTAATGTTTTTTTTTTTTCTTTTTATTCGAAGCAATTTCAAATGACAGCTTTCCATTTGTACAGTGTGCTTGCTTTTACGTTGATTTTGACGGGGAATTTAAATAATCGGGGGCTAATTATATGGTGTACGTTATAACGTGATCGTATAACTTGTTTGACTTTCATTAGATTGATTTTATCGATTACGTTATGCACGATGGTATTAATTAACCCGTTATTTGTGTGTCTATTGTATTACCGCATTATGCTACGTTAATTGGCTGCGTTCAGAGAGAGAGAGAGTTTTATGAAAATGTATTCCTCAACTGTGTACATATGTATACAGGGAATAAAAAAAAATGGCGGTCGTCAGTCAAACTGAAGCGACGTTGTTGCAGCTTGCTGGGACTGAGATGCGTGTCGATCGATACAGGGACATTTGTCATTAGTCAAATTTACGTGACAACTGTAGGTGGCGTTATCGTACGTATACGGCTTGTGTCAATTTGGTACGTTCATTGGCTCTCTTCGTCATATTATTAAATATTAAAACAGACGTCGCTATCTCTACTGTTCAATATCTGTTTTATGTCTGCCTATGCGTATATACAGATATATAAGTTCAGTGCTTCATGACGGATCGTCAGATTTCATGTTTAACGTCTTCAATTCTCCGTCGTTATATCCGATTATGCTTATTAAAAATTCACGTGGTCGTATATCGTTCATTCCGACGTTACTCAGCACCGCTAAAGTAAACCTTTCTTGGGATCGATCGGAGGCCCGTGAAACAAGAGAAAAAGAGTAACAGTTTACACTGCGGTTCTGCGGCAAATCGCCTTAACCACGAAGCCGAGTACGAGTTTGCGTAGGTATGAGGGGCTTTCACGAGATCGAACGAGGAGAAATAAGAAAGACAAGAAAAATGTGATCTGCACGAAGGGATGCTTTGATAATAACAATTTCGTTTTTTCAGGATATTACAAAAATATGGTTATTGCGAAATTTTGAGAGGAATGACGTAAACAAAAAAAATTTTTTATTACGCCATTGATTCTTTTACGTATCCTACGAATTTAGGATGCGGACCTCATGGTACTTTCATAGTTTGATTTTACAGGATCGAATATTGTATATTTTATAAAATCAGTGTATACTCTGGAAATTATACAATCGGCATACCTGGATCTTCTTCTGGTACCGTCCAGTCTAAAATTCTTCTGGAAAACAGACACTGACCGCTTATGAATAATAATGCATCGTTTAGTCTCGAGGAACAATGCCCGAATTATCCGTCGTCCGGCGTGGGAAGGTCTAAACGTGTCGTCGATCACGGCGCCCTATAGAACCGGTTTTTCTACGCGGGAAAAGTTCATCAAAGTCTCTGACTGCAAGACCTGAAGGTGAGTCGCTACTCGGTCTGACAAGAAGAAAAAACAAGAAAGCAGATGCACTCGTGGAAAGATCATTCCTGTGGAGGTGGTGGAGGAGGAGGACTTGGCTGTCTTGGTTGGCAGACTGTCCCCGTCCAGCGCGCTATACTTAGACGTAGTCTCTAAACACTTGGCCCGACTCCCGAAAACCATAAAAATATGAGTCGTCAAAACAGGAGCATAACTCTACGTTGCATCGCGATGCACGATCCGCGCAGTAAAAATACACAAGTCGTATAAAAATTATTGAATTTCGTAGGTTTTATCAATCTCGACTTTTTCCCTGCGAAATAACATTATTTTCATCCCATAAATTAGTCACTGTGTATAATGTTTTTTCGTAGCTCTCGCGGGACCTGGTATAGGTGCAGCAGTGCAGTCGATGCACTTTTTTCAAGAAGGGCGCTACAAGTAACGACGCTCAAGCGACTCTTGCGAATGTTCCTGTATATCTGCTGATTAATGATAAAGAGGTTTATCGGGAGCAAAGTCTTTCCGATAAAGCCAGACGACGTGATATCAATATAAATAGAGGTAGGACGTATCCAGAAAAGGCGGACAGGATCTTTAAATTCATTCATCACTTCTTCTCACTACACCAGACTTTTATTCTCATCCCTGGACTGCATCTTATCCCTTTTTAACCTGCTTTCTTGTTTAACCTTATTTCTTACTGCTAGTCCTGCCGTCGTTTTAGTCATTATCGTTTCTACACGATATACCCCGTAGTAGACCGACTGGAACATATCGATCCCACCAGCCTAATGACTATTGGGTAGTTTAAGAATTCCTGGACCTCGCAGGGATTGACGGTAATCGGGTTTGTTTGTAATTCTAAGCCACGAAGCCCGATGCGGCAGTCAATATGGCGGATACACACAGGCTACTACTGCCAATGAAGTAGTAAACGTGTGGCTCCAGCTTGACACGTGAAACGGTCAGCAGATACGTGTCTCTTGGCGTACGAAATGGTCTGATTAGAAAACGTATTTTCCTTATCTCAAAGTGGTTTCTGGTTGCGGTAGAAAATAGTTCTAGGGATTCGATAAGATACAGGGGAAACTCTTAACTGTTACTTGTTGGACACACTGTAGATAGGGAACCGTAAAGAAGGGTGTCCTTTGCAAGGCTTCCTAGGTCTGACTGGCATCGACTTTACCAAGTCTCTATGGTTAGTTCGCTGATTTTTTTTGTTTCAACCTAGCCAAGTCACAGTATCACTGTTGAAATTTGCAATTTTTTTAATTTATGTACCAAAGTCCTCTTTCGGTTGGGTTTTGTATGTATACGCGATGAAAAAAAAAAAAAGGCATCGTGCTTTTAAAAACATTTGGATTTTATACGCGCGAATAACGTCGCTATGAATATTGCACACTTGCTGGTCCGTGAAATTCACACTAAGCGAGCCGTGATTCGCGGCCACTTTTCCGGTTGGATTTATTTCGACTCGGGCGTCGCGACGCTCCATACCTACACTACAGAGCCACCGTAGCTACGCACCTGTAAACAAATTCGCGCACCGATGACTACCCACGCCCCGTTATGCCATCGTCAGATAAAGCAGGAAATCCATTAATTGGAAAACCCTCCCCGAAAACCCGGACGCAATAGCGAACCGAGTGTTTATCATCGACCCGCTGAAATGCCGGGTCATTTGTTATTTACATATAATTCGTACTCGGTCCTACTGCAAGCCAGTTCAGTGAACGGCTATGCAATTAACGTTCGATCGATTATTTTCACATCGATTTTGTCGCCTATACTTCATTCCACTAGATACTCATACGTTTCAATCTAAAAATCTCCATTGATCCAGTTCCATTATTCGTTTGATGTCACTTCCGGTCAAATAATACACCCTTACGGTAGGCGCTATCTATATACCAGATCAATATTTGCAGAATTCCTTAAGAAATTCTCCGAGCGACTTCGTACCAGATCGTGTTAATCCTCTTAGTGGATTGTGGAAGAATGAAGTGGGGTAAGAAGAAAGCCAAGAGAAGAAGGAAGAAGAAGAAGCAGTTTGACTCGATTAGGCGAAGCTGGCTAATTTCGCGTGAAACGTCCTAATCTTTTTATCAGTGTCATTAAGGGTAAATGTCGCGTTACTGGTATAAAGGGGAAAGGAACGATTTCGGTTAGATCCCAGCTCAGCTTCCGAGATTAGGAAGAGTTTTAAAGTGGCGGCACTCGAGGCTAAACGTCAGGCTGTCGTTCGTCGAACGAGGACCAAACGAAAGGGCAGAGGGGGGGTCACGGTCTCTTCGTCGACTTTCAGGCCGCTCAGACAGCACTCGAAATCAGCCAAGAGGGTTAAGGCTTGAAGCTTGAGAGAGAAATAGGGGAGTAGCGACTAGGGATGGCAGGGATGCAGGATTACAGAGTGGCAAACGGAGGCCAACAGAGTCAAATAGGGCAAGAACAGGTAAGAGCCAAGGAGTGTAGGATAGTTGATGCTAGGAAACCAGGAGCCTAGAGAGATTAACATTAAACCAGCGTTGGGAACGAGTTGACCGCAAGAACTCTAGAGAGAGATTCACCACCATCTTGAGAAATTTGGCAAGCGTTCCTTTTGCCTTGGGGAATTTCCAACTTTGAAACTCACCTTTAACCTACTGGTTCTTGGAACACGTTATCTTTGGGTTATACTGCTTGAGAGTGGATTTAATCGGCATTGGGATGACTATTTTTTTTTTCTTCTTTTTTTAATATTGAATTGACGCCACAGAATACTTTAGGTTTGTGAGGACGGGCTTGTGGATGTGGCTTGAGGGTCCGGTCGACTCGTTTTTCATGTTGATCCGACGATCGTGAGGTTGCATTAACAGTACCTTGGCTTAGTCCCGACGCCATTTCTCTCGGACAAGCAGTAAGGAGAGTCTTGACCCTGTATACAGCAAGTGAACGTGTTGGTACAGCTGCAGCTCGTTGCGAGTGTGACCGAAGGGTCGATGTGCATCCTGAAGTAAAGCAAACGAAGAGAGAAGAAGAAGAATAAAAGGAATAAGAAGGAAGGTCGTAGGGCTTTCGAAGTAGTTCTTTTTACCATCCCTAGGATAGTCGCAGTCGCTGAAACTCTGAAAGAAGGTGGAGGCTATAGGCTCGACCTTTGACACGGAATATCGTGCATCGAAATCAGCCCGAAGGCCTCTGCTCGTAATTCTAAGCCAGTGTAAATCTTCTTCTTCTTCTTCTTCTTCGATACGAAGTCGATGTTATTAATTGTTACGACGGAAATATCCTCGGAAATCGTTTTCTCGGCGTGCCGTGTATATCGGTTGCCCAACAACAAGAACAAGAAGAAGAATAATAACCAAAGAGTAACAGCACGGCTATACTCGGATTAAGAAACTAAAGAATGAAAGAAAAAAAAATACCTAAAAAGGTCAAGAGGCACAGAAACACGAATAGAAGAGGAGGGATTGAAAAAAAAAAGAATCAGGATAAAGATGGGAGTCCAAGGAGGTCAAAAGGTCCTCTACGTGCTCCCGGTTCTTCCTTCCATTGGCTCGTGGCAAAACACACCTGCCGTCTACCACAGCTATATACCTCGCTGTAAATCGCACAAGAGTCGATTTCTAGAAAGTCATAGTCGCACCCCGTACATATCCCAGCCAATCGACTTCACAGAACAAATAACCTCTACGGTCGCTACGTATGAATCAGATGCACTGGTAATTCACGCATATTCGATCCCGTTACGTTATATCCCGGTCATACCAGTACCAATGGTCACTAGTTCAGAAAAAAAATTCTCCAAAAATCAACAAAGTCCATCTACGTAAAACCCACCTGAGCTAATTCGACGTTAGACCAGTTTTTTTTACGACCAAATTACTTTTAACCGCATACGGCCATCCTGTAAGTAACGTACCCCACTAGGTACACGATTACTTGCTATAGCCGCTCATCCATGGCCACATTGGATAATACGGCCGTGGGGCACAGCCACAGGGGCCCCTCCTTTAACGAGATAGCTACGTACCTGTATAACGTAGCGCGTTGTATAAGAACGATGGAGGAATCAGATACGGGAGAGACTTGCCGTCGTTGGAAAGCTGAGGTTCCGGGTCGTTGGATGTGTACTCCCACGCGAACGAAAACACCTCCGCATAGGTAAAGTCGAATGCACCAGGTTACCAGGTTCGAGAGGGAGGGATATAGGGAAAATAGAGAAACAAAGAAGAAAAAGGGTTAAGAAAAAATAAAGGGAACGGCAGAGTGGGGTGTATAAAATACAAATGATAGAAAAGGCCTGTACTCGTGTGTACTGTGGAACGAGAGTTCATCGCGAGATCGATAGGATTTATTGCATCGAGCGTGCATATCGTTCACTCGTGCATACAGTATATGCAATGCTTGCATATGGCTAACGTATCTACGAGATGCACTCGAAACTTCCTTCTATATACTTCTCGAGTCCTAAGAGCCCAGGCCTGATTGCCGACTCGACGGGCCCGATCGGCCCCAGGGACAGCCTAATGCGATTTACGAAAGGCTTTTGACCCAGCTCGACCTCTTGGCTGGCCTGAGAATCAATTTAGTATCGGTACCCTGGGCTGCTTTAAACGTGCCTGCATAATTACAATTCTCGAGCCTCGTCTTATACGAGCCCGTATACAGACTACGTAGCATGCGTGTATTGTAAGTACGTGCGTCAATGGGTATACGACAACTATGTACATACAGATTGCATATGTAGGTACACAAAAAGAAATTTGATATTAACCTTGAATTACGAGCCAAGAAGAAATTCATTAATGGAACAAATTTTTACTTCTTCTTAACCCGATGCACAATATACTTATTATATACGTGCATTAGCTACAAAACGATTTCTTTAAATCAATACATTTTCAAGGCTCTTACGTCCAATTAAAACGTATCGATCGCTGATCAATCCTTCGCAACTCGTGCATACAGACACGCGTGTAACATGGTCCAGAGGATATTCGAAATCGACTCGTAATTTTCGTTCGCGACAGACACCTAAATCCTCGTACGTCCGTGCCAATGTCCCGGTAAATGTACCGGGTGCCTCGATTGCAACGTGAAAAAAATCAAGTCCCGATCGCGATAAGCCAACCCCGATGTTTACCAATTAGCGTGGGGAGGCCTGTATTTGCGGTGCACGACGGCTGTCGGCTAATGGCAAAGCCGAGTCCTCGTTCTCTCGACTTCACTCGGCTCGAGTCGACTCGACTAGCCTGAAGTGCATTCGACGAATGCACCGAACAGAGGTATCTACTTCGACTAGCATTCCGCGATGCTGAACGATTTCTATTAGGAGTGTAGAAGCAACGTAACAAATCGAATTCTTAAGACAGAGAGGAAATAGAAAGGCGAAGGAAGACGTAGTACTCGGTGGTAGATATAAAAATATTGTCGCAGCGTCTCATCATGGAGCAGAACTGATAGTACGTAAGTCTATCAGTGATATTGATAGATCTTTCGATACTCACAGATTGTCGCGTACGAGTGCATTCTCGATATCTCGATGAAAACTTCTTTTTTTCCGTTACTTGTACTTACCTGTAACAGAAAGAGACAAAATGTGTTATTACAATTATACGGAATTCAAGTAACTATATGATACGCGTGCGTACGTATATATGGGTTTTATATATACGGTTGTATGACGTTATAACGAATGTTTTCCCTTGATGGACAAAACTCATCAAAAATCCGAAGCTTGTAATAAAACACCCGGCAGTCACCTTGTGTGTCTTTGGTACACAAAGACTTTAATAAAAACCGCATTACACGCGTCAGATGATTTTATACGTGTTTCGTTTCGCCTTCCGATACGTAGGTGAATTCGCTATAGTACTCTAGGCTTTTATATACTATATATGTAGTGTATATACATATATATTTCAAGCAACTAGAGATCCTAGCACACATTGCTTCATTTGTGTGTGTGTGTGTATATATATATATATATATATAGCATATAGTATACTATGTTTCTGGTACAGTCAAGTTATACAGCATACACTATATAATATTATATACTTTACAGTATATAGAATTTATGTACACATTTATGTACAGTACTAGCGTACCCCGTCACGTGCCAAGTGTCCCCTTCAATTTCATTCGTTCTACAAAGATATAGTTTTCACAAGATACGAGAAGGTGTCGGCCACACCAGCACCAAAGTCCCATCCACGTTCAATTTTTGACTGCCGCAGCATCCCCAGCTTCCGCGACTCTACTCTCTCTCTCTCTCTCTCTCTCTCTCTCTCTCTATCGTGGTAAAATGTAGCAATTTTTATCCCAGTTTCTCTGTATGCGAGAAGCAGTCGCGATTTCACAGCGAAGCATTACGACTTTTTCCATTGGAGTCACTCGTACGGAAACAGCCAAGCCAGCCATTCGTGATTTCTCTTCTTTTCCTCGCTCGCGCGTAAGATTATTATTCTCATCATACGTCTTATCTGTCGCATTTTATATCTGGCCACCCCCCCAACCCCCCCTGATTCCATTCCTTGGATATTACGAATTCCTATACTCTTTACCTTTTGAACACAATATATATATATATTGTAGGAACGAATGCGTGTGCGTGGACGTATGAATATGTAGGTGCGTGTGTACGTGGATGGACGTGTATATTTCTTTGACGGCGAGAACGAAATAAGTCAGTCGATTACGAATAGATAAGGCGATCACAAATATAGAGATATATATATATATAGATTACTACTTCTCGCTCCTTTCAACTTACCATCTACTAATCCCAGAATATATATACGTATACATATATACAATCTTATTTCTACGATTTTGAGTTTCTATGGAGTTCAGGATGCAAGTAATGCAAGAGTTACGCAAAAAAAAAAAAAGAGGCCCCTATATTTTCTACTACTCTATTTTGCCTTTTCCAATGCCATATTTTTCACATACCTTTCACACTTTCGCGTACGTATCCCTTTATCTTTCTAGTATGGCAAATAAAGCAGTGTCGGATTTCACCGAAAGGTATATGAAATGTTATAGTCAGACGAGAAACCTGCTTCCGCAGTGACTTACTGCTCCGTAAAGTTTTACCAATAGCTAAATGCACGTATGTACATTGGGGCTTTATGGGAGTCATTTGAATTTCATATGCTACGCTGCCGGAGTATAGTGAAGATTCTTCACTACCCTTTATCTCGTATTTAAACAAGACCCTTGTTCAGAGGCTATTACAAGGGCTGCGATTAGATATTAGAGAATGCAATGTGTATAGAAATCGATGAAAGTGAAGTAATAACGTAGTAAGATCATATATAAAGGGGACGCAGCCGAGGTACATCTAAGGATGAGAAAGACTATAGAGATCTCCTTGGAGGGTGGTTTCTCGGGCGAGGGTGCTCTGTACCTATAGTATATCTACGCAGTATATTCCTTGATACCAGCCTGGGGATATTAAATAAAGAGTCCCCGCAATCCCTGGGGATGCCTCGGGCGTAGTTTCCCCATTGCCGATCTATCCCGAAGGATACCGTCGTCTTGTAAGTACGCGAGTACCTAACACATATATAGACATAGTACACAAATTGAACCCAGCATTATGGCTGCATTCGTGCGAGCTTGCTCAATATTTAGGCTCGTATTAGCCAGAGCTGTTTTATCCCGTCGGGATTTTTGTTATTAGAATTTTAATTATATTTGTGTTTACTGGCTACGGTTTAAGTGAAGCTTTGTTGAAAAAAAAAAAAAACAGGCAAAATTTAACAACATTTCCAACGCGAAATACAAAAAGGCGATACTGTTGATACTCTAGGTATTTGATTTAAACACTGAGGATACTGTATGTGGATGTACTGTATATGGATGTTGTGCATTGCTCTTCGTATGATATATATAGATATAGGTTGCTGTCTAAGCGCGAAATAACCGCAAGCAAGAAATGTTCGTGGAGTAACTTTCAAAAGCGGAGGGTTCCTGGGTTAACGTTTAATCATGCGTAACTTCGGTAATAGCTTCCTACAGAAGCGCTTGAGAAGGATCCTAATGCTTCTCTTATGCGGTAACACGATTACCTGCTTCGCATTAAAACTTTAAGAGACGTTAGAGTGTATACCTATATCGACACGTACGTTCACGGTGTTCTGTAATGTGTTCCTGGTATACTTTTTAGTCTTTGGTATGAAGGGCGGTGGGGGGTACTACGTGGTTTCTGTCGCAGTAATTTAGAATTTTATCTTTTCAAAGGATTTTATTTGAAGGAACTTTGACACGTGATACTATAGATACACTATACATGTATGTTACGGTAATACTGGGAACGTGAAGGAAATATAAGTACACGACTGCACTCTCACTGCAGGACGACTACTACTCGAGGTACATAGAAATGAGATATTTTCTGAAAAAAAAAGAAGAGGAATACCAGCCTCTTGGACGTGTATCTGTATGGATAAGAAGTTTCGAAGTGTGGCGTTTTTTTTTTTCACCCCACTGCGGTAAAAATAAACGATTTCGTGAGATCCGTACAAATTGAAAATTGGCCGGAATCATGAGTATACGCGGTCTTTTACGGTGTCGGCCATAGGCACGTTTCCACCCTCGGCAGGTTAAGGGTCGAGGTTCATTTATCCCAAGGGAGAAGTATAGGAGGGGAGGAGGAGAGAACTTATACGGTACAGAGGAAAGACCTTAATATCGCGCGAATGCACCTTTCTCATATATTTCAATCTAGGCTTATCGGTGGGAGGGGAACGGGCAGGGGATGAAAATTTGGAGGAAAAAAAATTTCCTGGCATCTCCACAGACTCGGCTTTTTACTCGGCCTATGGTATATACGTCATAATTATGCTAGTGTGGCTTCGTGGTTCGTTTTTCGGGGGGGTTATTTTCACCCTTCGCGAGTCTGAAACGTCGACCCGACGAGTTACGCATAATTAGTATTTATGCTTGCGGCTGCTACGCTACCGTGATTTGTGGTCGAAATTCGGTTAATGAGACGCACGTGGCTGCTAATTAACCGAAACGCCGAGGGTCCTGGTAATACGAGTCGAAGGGATCTTTAAACTTTTTCGACCGGCATAAATCATTAAATACTATTTTGCCGGTTTTTCACTTGTGAGCCGTCTCGGGATAATTCAAAATGTAAAACATCATTAGAAAACGCATATTGAAATTGTTCAATTCACCGTCGTGAATTTATATACCTGAATACCAAACCCACCCACCCCTCCTCCCCACCGACATTCTCGCACGCAACCTTTAAGCAAGACTAAACAATAGACACGAAGTCCAGGTATACCAAACATTAACGTCCCATTTTTCTTTTATTTCCACTTCGTATATACACAAAAGCACGTATACAACACATATCCCAAAGTCCATTACCTTTCCATAAAGCCCGTAAAACGAACTCCAAGTATAATATACAGGGTGATCGCACATAAATCAATCTTGGGCGTTGAGGTCAGTGACTCCTCCAAGATAAGCAAGTAAAAGCAAAGTGCTGTCTTATAGTCTAAAGAGCAAGGACTAAGAGGACTAAAGGATCACACAGTTGGCTTACGATCGTCTTCGGCCATTCTACGAAGTTAATAAAGAAATATACTAGGTGACCATCCCTAGCATTTAATATCAATTTGCTCTGCGTCGCACGTTTCGTCCCGCTGCTGGTTGCTAGCTGCAAACTGCTAGTCGTTGGTGGAGGGCTAAACTCGCAGAGGGTTGAAGACTAGTAGGGAACCGCGATGGGGTAGAAATGGTCGAGATGGGACTAAAACGAAGTATACTGTAAGAATAGGGGTGGGCGAGAGTGAAGTCGCGACAGGAAAATAAAGGAGAATGAAGAGAGACGACGGTAGCACAGAAGAGCCCGGCAGGCAGGGCTTCAGGGCTGTAAGGAATTTCGTGGCGAATTCCGTACTGGAGGAAAGAAAGACGGGATTGGAATGCAACGTAGGGGTTGTTTCCCTGCGGGAACGAAATTGTTAAAAGGCACCCTCCTGTATATCTATTTGACATAATGCTGCGAGAAATGGTTAATGCGTGTACATCGCGTCAGACTGTTTTTGATTTTTTTTTAAATTGACTATTTTTTGTCTCTCGCTATTAAACGAAAAAATGTCTGCCTTCGTGTTTCGAATTTATCGAATGCTGTGTATTTAACGTGTACGAGATATACTTGAACGTTATACAATTTAGCGTTTGCGTTAATTTAATCTTCGCGTATTATGGAAATAATCTGCATTCGACGCCAGGCCACTTTGAGTCTAGGAAATTCAGCGAGCTATTCCTTTGTCGATCTAGTTTCGCTCCTATTAAGATCTCGGGAGATGCGCATCGTCGCAGCACGTCAAAGATCATCCCTCAAAGATGGGTGCACAGCCTGTGAATCGGTGGCGAATCCTCATTGGCAATATTACCGACAGTACCGGAAGCGGAGTATACGAAGCGGAATAAAGCGGAAGCGTAGGAGATAGTTAGAGGATATATCAAGGATGGATGGTGGATCACTCTCAAAGAAATATTAACTTTACCTACAGCATCCCTGGAGCAACTAATAGCAAAGCTGCTAGTGGTAACGGCACCTAACTACTCAGACCTTAACTTTGGGTGTACGGTGTCCTAAACTTGTTCCTACCCCAATTACATTACAATCAGATTGTTTCCTGCCGTCATGACAATTTACAGCAGCTAATTTGACCGTAAGGTAATTTTCAATATTATTATTATACCATGTATCCTATTACTGTATTAAAAAAAAAAAAAAATGTAGACAGATTCGTGAAATCGTTATGGCTCTTAAAGGGCAGGACAACGACCTAAGCGACATAATTGATTCCTGAAGTATATGGTCCCTGAGGTGCAAGAAATGTTCCCCTTGCGAAACGACGCCCATACTACGAGGGACGCGGGTACGTCGCGACGTCAAGGATACACTAGGAAAGAACCACTAAACTTCGTCTTTATGGGCGAACTTTTCCCTTTACGACGCAAACGGATTCTTACGTACACGTATCTGCTATTGTCGGCCAGACACGTGTCGCTATATGCTCCTTCGTCCGTATTACGTCACGCTCGACTCCCATGGTAAATAAACCAATTTTGGTCTGGAGGTAAAAAGTCGAGAAAGAATTGCTCTAAAGGCACTATAAAAAAATTTCGCCAAGTCCAATCGAATTTTTAGGGATCAAAGGGGATCCCCTTTCAGGAGTCTATATGTATGCTATACGTGCATCTATGAGAATTATGTATAGGTAATGTTTTGAGTCTTCAAAAAAAAATATTCTTACCCATGTGAGAATCGATCGTGCAATATTATTATTCTTCAAGTATTATATATACCGTGACTCTTTTGTTTTGTCAATTTTAAATCGGGTTATATGGATCTTTTACATACCTAGTGCACTTTTATTGTGTTTTCTTTGAAACTACAAGGATATCGTGATACGAACGGATGCCGAAGCTTATTTTTATGAGGAAATATCGAACGTCTTTGCCAGACTTTTCGGCCATAAAGTACAGACTCTGTTGAATGGCGAGCTATCGTGTGATGGAATGAACTCTATCATTTACCATAGTACTCTTCTTGACCTACCTCACTCGAGTACCATTATATTCTTGATACTCTGCATTAATAAAATATATCAAGGTTACAGAGCAACGGAATAAATGTGATTAAAACTCAAAAATTCAACGTTTCCATACTAACGGTATACAACCCTAATAAAATCAAAAGACAAAGAACAGTTGGTTACGAAGAAACAAGAGATTTCGCGCCCAAGAAAGAAGAGCGAGCCAATTTTTATTAAAATGAAAAATTCCCAAAATTCATTTCAGAGTTACGCAATCACAGGTAGGCGAGAGAAAGAGAGAGAGAGAGAAACTTATTACCACGAAAAAAGTAGCTGAAAAATAAAAATCCATTCTAGCTCACCTCCATTACTCAATCTAAATGTCATCTCGTATGAAACAGTAAATTCCAAGAACAGATTCAAAAACCAATTTCCATCGATGTCATTAGTTCGTTTCAGATTCAGAGACAAGTAACCAGATAGATATAGGTAACTGTACATACCCATATACGTAACCAGAGAGGCAGGCAAGTAGACGTACTAAGACAACTTCACAAAGGCAGTTATATATCGTCGTCCCGGAAGTCGAGGGCTAGGGGTGCTTTCCGCACCCACCTCACCCCTTCCGGTTCGTGGGGAAGTCTCCTTTGTTCACCGGAGATAGTACGAGGATCGCTACCGCCACCTATTCCTTCACCCTTACGTGTCTTCTTCCTCTTCTTAGTTAACGGAGCCCTAACTTCCCTTCCCCATCTTCTCTACGACAATTCGTTTCTTGGTCCTTTCTTCTTCATTTTCTCTTCGCTCTTGAAGATCCCGATGCTATTCGAAGGCGTTCTAGTGTTATACAGTTGGTAACACGGTGACGTAGAACCTTTACTATAGTAGATACTTACTAACGTTCTATTCGCTTGATTCTTAACTCGAATGAACGTGGACCTGAAAAATGAAGCTACGAGAACCAAAAGGAAAAACCGTTTCCAGTGGAAGAAGATGATTATTTTGGTTTTTGCTCGACGGCATCTCCAGAAAGAAAAATCTCATTGGACACCGTTGGATTCGCAGTACCGGACAGAGAAACA
>JARPRG010000230.1:336469-355595 GCA_031001745.1 Hartigia nigra
TATATATATATATATATAACTATATCCCACGTATGTATACCCAGCATATATGTATACGCATGAATGATACATCAAGTTAGTTTTGAAGCGACTTAGCGGCGACTTAACGAGCTGTGCATAAACTCACTTAACGGCGACTGGCTGTACTGTCGTAAATACGATTTACGTGTTTCCTTAGAACACCCTAGTACCTAGAGAATAGTACCCACTATACTATTAGGTACACCTATTAGACCTAGAGCACAGTTTGATTCATTGATTGGATTTAACTGCTGTATGACCGGTATATCGAACGAGTAAACTATGCCAACCCAATTATTAGTATTTTACATAAAATTGACAAGACCTTGCAAGGCTGTATAGAGTAACAAAAAAAAAAACATTTAGATTGGAATAAAAAGTCTAATGACTATTATCACCGATGATGATTTCACGATTTGGCATTTAGACATCGAAGAGCCCTAGGAGTCTATCTGGGTTCTAATGAAAAATTCGCAAAACCCCTTTGGCAGAAATTGAAGTTCGAGCGCTTAACCCTCCTTCCGGAATCTGGCTGAGGATCCTTTGTGGTCGGAAAATTGCGTCGACCGCTCCCCATACCTCCACCACTCCTAGTCTCTTCGAAATCATAGATTGGCGTAGAATCGCCCGAGTAGGTACAGTCAGAGCGAACGGATTCGATGACAAAGGTTTCCCAATGAAGTTCTGCCACGGATTTGAATTCTCTCTTTCTCCTTTGCACTGATCTGAGCATTAATCCCCTCTCTCTCTCTTTCTCTCTCACGTACACACACACACACGATTCTAAATCACTCTTGATTCCCTTTCGGCGCCTCCCATATAACCGTGTCGCCTTCTTCGCGTACGTGTCGTCGATGAGCGTGAGAATCCCAGGGCAGGTTACGAGCACCGTATGCGTCAGGGCCATGTGAGTAGCTGAACGAGGGAATACATGAGTATGTGAAATACATGCGTGCACAGGGCCTGAAAGCCTCAATCACTGCGGGCTGATTGTGCCTACCCTGCCGCATCGCGTTGCGCCGGCATTGTGTCTGTAAAACGTTTGCGCGAGCTTGCACCCTCCTGCGTCCTCATCCTGGTCCAGGTCCTTACCGATCACACGCGAAGGGAGCACAGTGGTGTGCGGGGCCCCCAGTGCTTTATTCGGAGCGTTTAAACTGTCTCGAGAGTCGGCTTATAGGTAGGGAGAGTGAGAGGAGCGCTCCCTGCTTTGAAGTGCCTCAAGGGAGGATCGTCGAAATTCCTACCACCACCTTGTACCACGGACTCATCATTCTTTATTGTGAAGAAGTGTGCTATCTAGGGACACTCGTACGGCTTACTATATGTGGTAGAGTGCACTCAAGCTTTCTTTCTTTTTTTTTTTCGCCTTTTCTTTATCTCTCTCTCCTTCTACAGCGACCACTTCGTGATAAACAGTATGTGGCTCTTGGGTGTTTCCGATCATGACCGCTTTTTATCTTTTTTTTTTTTTACATTGGTCTTATAGATATCTACTGGTACGTGCCAAGGGCGCGCGAGCCCCGATACGCGTCCGTGATCCATTATCCAATGTAATACGAGTATTACCGTAAGAGTCGTAGGTGCTTGCTGCGATAGCAATGTCTCAATCAAAGGGAGTACATGTGCGCGCACTAGAAACCAGTGTATCGCATATGCTTACGCTAGTGACTTCTGACGACTAGAAGCCCAGAGGGAAGAGCATTTTCGCCCATTATCAATTTGTTACTTCCTGTCGACGAAATGGGCCATGCTGCTTTTCGTTATGCGCCTCTGTCTTTCCTTATCCTTTTTGCTTGGTACTGACTCGCTCTATCTCAATAGCAAAGAGCTCTAAGGACCCGTCGTAGGTAGCCGACCAGAGGAACTCTGAACCCTGAGCATAGCATGAGACAAGACTCATGGTACAGTGAAGCCATTTGTCATAGACTTTCTCAGGGAACGGAACCCGGATTAAAAGAAAAAAATTCTTCAGCGTCAAGACTTCTCGACGTAGCTCACGGTCAATAATAGTTTCGAGTGCTCGATGACCATCACCAGTCCCCTGTCGAGTTCCAAATGAGCATTCCTTCGCGTAATTGGAGCACGGGGGGATACTGTCGACATCGAGACGGGCATGGACTGGCCCACTCGCAGCGAAGCACTCTGTATCCTAACTTAACCAAAGTACTCTCTCATTTTCTCTTAAATTCTCCCTCCGGCCCCCTCGCCCGCCCTGCTGTCTCTCACTCGCTCCCTCCAGGAAGGTCCCCGAGTACTCGAGAACGCCAGAGAACACTAAAGAGACACAACCGGCTATGACTATTGGCAGGAAGTGGTCTCGGGCCGGACCTCCCGAAGCGTTCTCGTAAAAAAGTCTTGGGATGAAAGAGGATGAGAAGAGTTGCGGCGATCAGTGAATGAAAAAGAAACAAAAGTAGATTTCCAAGTAACGAAGAATAACAGAGAGTTACTGGTTATATACCTACTCATCGTTTTCTGATATATCCTAGCGCAACTGTGCTTATATATATATATATATATATATATATATATACGTACGTACATAGACTATTCAAAGTCATCGTCAAGATTCCAATAGGGGGTTATACCTATACACAGGCTATATATCTACCTAGTCTCGACAAGGTTGCGTCTACCTTCAACAGCGTCGTCGTTTCACATCCAAGGCGCTGGACCGGCAAAAGCAACTTGGTCGGTTTACGAGCGCCGTTTACGTTTGCACTAACAAGACGAGCGGAAGAGGCAGCCCGACTGGAGACGTTTGCTACTTGCCGTAGGGCACTTTCAGTGCACAGGATATATTTGTAAGGTACGTGTACCGAAGAAAGAGTGCCGGGCGAATAAGTGCGAGAGTCACGAGGATGGGTATATAGCGCCAGTTGGATGTAGACGACGAAGCGCAAAGCGAATAATTTCGAGGAGTTATGCGTCCCGACGTTGGTGGACGTCGTCGATCTTTAACGCGACTATACTCGCTACTACGTACGTTGTGCTTTGCTGTAGTACCGCCATCCGCCGCGCTACCATAGAATATGCAAGAAGTATTACGTACGTCGACATGACGACAGTCCACTGTGAATTTCGCGAGGACCTCACAAGCCGCGACTTCACTGGACGATCGTAACTTCTCGGTACTTGGAGAATTCGCATCGATGCGAAATTTTCTTTCTCTCTCTTTCTTACTCATGCCTTGTCCTACACTACCGTGATGCTCGTCCTATCTCTTTGTTATTATTGTACAGAAAAATCCTAGCTCGTGATATTCGCGTGCATGAAATTTCGCTCGATTCGAAATGACGTCGTTCTCGACGAAACGGAGCGACGCTTTTTCGTGGAGCTTTAAAGCGCGTCTCTGGTAAACGACGTCGTTACGAGGAATCGAGTGACGTCTGACCGGCATGGTAAATCGAGCGTGAAATCCTACGTGGCGATCGGTACGAATTTGAAACGAGCGATTTTTATCGACGACTCTTTTTCGTACCGTCTTTCCGTTTATAGCGGGTTACTTGTATATACGTATATACAGGGCATTACATATGTCCAGATAGGTGTATTCGAGCTTCGTCAAAGGGACCGCGATACACGGCTTACTTCAAAGACACTTTCAAATTAATTATTACCATCGTCTCGCGCCTACCTACGTCACGCGTATACACGCGACACATACAGACACTTTTCTACATGGTATCGCGACAAGCCGCGTACGCATCAAAGCGACCGACTCGTTAGTCGACGAGCGACACTCATTGACGCGATACATGAGACTTCGATGCTTCTAATACGTTCTTCGCGGACACCTGCTTCCTTCCAGGCACTGTTATTGATTATGATCCTGTTGTTCGATTGCCCATTGACTGGTTATCGTGACACGTTATTAACACGTACGGACCATAGCGGTAAAAGCTTTTTAACTACGTCGAAGTGAATGACCAAGAAAATATCTTCTTCGAAATTCCACTTATACCCGCTGCTGCATAGCATCCAAGAAAGTTTCGTGAAAACAGTAAAGAAAGGAAACGAATTTCTTTATAGACCGTAATTCGCATTTGCATTATCCTACAAGCATACCTAACCTGACCCTTGTTATTTCTGTACCTCTTTCAATTTCCCTACTTCTCTTATTTAATCGCGTTATACCCCCATTGTCAATTACTACTCGACGTGCTCGACTGTATCTTTATCGGTTTGCAAATTCTCTCAGAGGTTCTTAACGAATACGTCGACGTCAATAGCGGCAAATCTACTTTTACGCCAATTTTCTATAATTTACAGGAAAACAACGAGATTATCGGCTTTTCTCGTTGCTTAAGATATTCCAGCATCAGCGATCCACCCTTTGCCATCAGCATCCTTGGTCAATCCTCTGACACTAAATTGCAAAAATCGTCAATACCAGCGAAATGGCAATTATTCGCGTATGTTGTAACGCGATGCAAATCGTTCCGGCGGAATTTCTCAGATTTAATTCTTTCGTAGCGTATAGCAATTAAAAAGTAATCACTCGTAACGTGCCGCCAGCAATTAGGATTTCGTATCACGTACGTCGTAATTCCTCCCTTTTTCCCGCTCTGGCGCTTCGTGTCCGTTTCCTCTTTTCTCCACCACTCTTCGTTTTACCTCTGACCTATCCCCTCCGACCTCTTTCCCATAGAGCGGTCGCGTGCAAACTAATTATAAAAATGTAACACGTACCGAGCAACGGGGTTCCTAATGAAATAAAGGCCTTGGCAGGCAGCCCCGGCTTTTCACGATCAGATACGACGTCGACGTTTCCCGAATCGCGGAAAGGGCTGTTGCCAGTCGCGTAATTAAGGCGCCTCTCAACATTTTGAAATATTTCGACCTCGTAATACGAGAGCATGGCAGCTACGAGGAAGAAAAAAAAAAAAAAGAAAACCGATTGAACGTACAGAAATGGGAAACGAGAGATTTTACAACAAATTTTTTGTTTTTCCTTTTTCTTTTTTTAGTTCAATCCTTCAAACAAATTTCTTCGTGAAATTTCACTCTGACTCGCACGCAGTATACCACTTCCTCTCGAAAGCTTTTCACGGCTTTTACTTTCGCAACTCGATTCCCACACGTTCGCGAATCTCTCATGTGTGATGGAAAATGCTTGAATATCACGAAAAAGCCTGGAAAAATATGAGCAAAACGACCGCGACTCTAGTGACACCGCTGCGCGAGTATCTTTCGCCTTATGTACGAATAAAAATTCATTGCATTCGTTTCGTGTTTCGAATCCAAAGAAATTTAATCTAATTTTTAATACTTTTACGTAGATTATTTTATCTTCGTGTTACGTAACACGAAGATCATTCGTCCCCTCTCGTTCCAGACCCGCAATACCTCGTATAACGCAGAGAGACGAAAGACATCGAAATTTCTGTTCAAAAATTACGCCAAAGTAACGATAGACCATTTTTCATAATAAAAGAAAAAAAAAATTATAACAAAAATATAAATCTTTAATATCCATCCCCCATAGCAAAGTATCAAATATCCGATGATGCCAAGAAATCACTTTTCCCTCGTCGTATCTCGTTATAGATTCCCCTAAGTTTCCCGTCGATATTACACTCTTTTTCATCAACCCTGAAACCAGCTCGCGGACATCGCAAAACTTATAAAACTTAAAAAGAAAAAAAAAAAGTCAAACTCAAGAAAGCCAACTCGAGCACAACAAGTTTTCACGACCATGTAACATTTAAGCCAGCCATTTTACTCGATTTCCTTTCCTCCAGAGTATCACTTGAAAACCTTCATTTCTTCTCACCATCTTCCTCTAACGTAATATCTATTAAAGTGACAACAAGAAACCGTCAAAAGTTAAAAAAAAAAAAAAAAAAAAAAAGTTATTAACTCCCCAAAATAGACATTGGCACCAATGAGATTTACCGTCGCAACCAAAGCTTCGGGCATAAATCAATCTGGCAGGCAGGACGAAGGCGTCGGGGTGTCAGTCGTTGTAGGATCATTTGCCTGGTATCCTGTGACTCAAATTATGGTGGTCAAACCCTTATAGGGCGTTGGGACACTTCGGTGTGCCTCTCGCTGACCAGGAAACTGACTACGTCTCGTGTTGCCTGGTAAGGATGACCCATACTGGAAACTCTAAACCCTCACTCGATATCCCAGAGGAAAGGCCAATCAGTATCAGCGTCAACGGCAGAATTGGTAACAGTGTTACACCTACATACGCACAAGCTCGTCAGGCATCTGTATACAATTATTAAAAAGCACCTATATGGCGCGTCAATTCGTTTCACTGATCACACGTGCCTTCTAGTACCGTTAATCGTGCTTAAGAACGCGTAATGAGTTAATGAGCACACACTGCAACGAGAGACGAACGCCTATTCCCATCGTTATACGCATCCACACCGGCTTATCCACGAGACGATCCTCTCGTTACACGGCTAATTAAAGCGACAAATTGCTCGGCGAGAAATAAACGTTTGGACATGTAATCGCTTAGTTAGACACCTCCGGAACACACGAGATTCTCAGCAGGCATACGACTTTTTCGATCGCTTCGAATAAAATTGTAGGAATTTATTGTTACTATTTTTTTTATAATAATAATAACAACAACTACATCACTTAACTAAAATTGTACCCTTAATTACGAGCAACGATAGTTCAAATTAATTGTTTTTTTTTTGTTTTTTTTTCATCAAGCAATTTTTCGCCATCCCAACCCCCACCGCCAAGACACCCCCCTTCTGCTTATAATGTTAATATCAAGAAAATGTATTTCATACTCGATACGACGTACCGTCAAGATCATTTAATAAGTCAAGCAAAAGACGACGGCTCTTGGCACTGGCTCCTCAAGAAAAGTCAACGCGTGCAGTAAGTCCTGCGTTATTAGATAGGCAGTCTTTGAGACGTCATGGGTAAGGACGTGTACAGGAGCTGCTGCCATTCACGGCCGAAGCCAGGTAAACGCAAGTATAACGACGAGACGTAGGTTGCAGGCGACAGGCAAAACGCGTTTAAACTTTCTCACCAGGATCCAAGGTGAACTTATAACAAGTACGCTTAACGAATTTTCGCCGTTAAACGGAAACTTGACGTTTGAGTTTGCCGCGCTGGTAGATCGGACGAGAAAGACGACGGAACTTTGAGATACGTATACACAGAGCCTAGACGGCAAGATAGTTTTCCTATGCAAGTGAGTATAGACGCCCAGCAACGTGACTCCGTTACACTGCATGCAATTTTACATATATATAAGTATACACACATACACAACAGAAACTGACTGCGAAATCCCGTTGGCTTAGCAGATATTTTCATCCACGACTTTCGCCGCGTTCTATATAGCACCAGCGTGTCGCCCTGTTAATATCTAAGCTGGAGAAATCAAGCGACACGTAGAGTTCAGCTTCTTTACAGATCCTGGAGATTAAACGAAAGCAATTACGCGAGCCGTCAGCGCTCGATGGCTGCATCGTTTAACGGCGCTTCTATAGAAAGCATTGTAAACGATGATTTGTACGTGACGTTAGAGCACCGAGAATATATATATATGTATACCGTGCATTAGTGGCTGACCTGGCAACTTTTCTAATCCCGTTCAGTCATTCGTAGAACCGTCTAATACCTATAGCATTTGAGTTTGATAATTCCGCGCGAGTATCCACAATAAACGACAAAATCCTACGTACACTTGGTCGCAATAAAACGTATAAAATTATTAGCACGTCCCTAGAACGTGATTACGGCTACTTCAATATCCACATAATTATTGTATTCATTCATGGCGCTTGTATACTTATTATACGTATATACAGGTATATAGCCGTGGCATTGAAAAGTGACTGAGATAAAGAAAGTAGAATTCCAGCAAGGTAGGCTGGGGAGGTGAGGGGTCGGTCATCCTTCCTACATCTTAATGGCCGATGACCATTGGCTTTAATGCACCACGAATGCGCTTATACCTCTTTGCCCCTTTTTTCCTCTGTTATTCCATTATTTTCTGCAGCGTCTCCTTTCGCGTTCTATCTTATTCCATCCATCCTACCGTCTCGTTCTCTGCGCTCTTCGTATCGCTATATATGCGCGTACTACCTCCCTTTCGAATACTCTCATTCAACCGGACTCTCTCAGTCATTCCGCTTCCACCTCCACGCCTGGCCAACCTCCCCGAGGATTGCTTCGTGAGAGAGACAATAACAGTACCACGCTCCTGAGAAACAGGTTTGGTGAAACCAGCCGCCGGTTGGACGTCCTGCGGAAGAAGGCACGTTCGACGTCGCTCTCGGGACTCATCCTCGAGTAGGTACTCCTCGATGGAGTGAAAAGGCTATGCCGAAGAGTTTCTGGCCGAGGTGCTGTGGAACAAGGTAGAAAAACCGGTGGAGGAATGGTGTACGAAAAGAAAACGAAGAGGAACAGAAGATGAAGGAAGGAATTCATAACTCGATCCCGACTGGCAACTAACTTTTCAACAACCCCACGAGCAACTTCAGAAGTAGCTACGTGATTTACCTAGTATAGCTCACGTAGTCCTGATGAACGGGTTCGGACGTTTGTTCGACCACCTTGATAACCTGGATTCTCTAACTGACAGGAAGAGTCGAGGTGGCCTAGACTTCGTCGAAGTCGACCTCACCGACAGCGAAGAGGATACGAGGAAAGTCAATGGTCGTCGAACAACAATCCTGGGGCCAGCTGTTTACTCCAGGTCGAGTGGAGTCTTCGTCGCCTTCTGGCTATCTTCTCCTGGACACGGGTACGTGGCGCACGGGACGCACGGAGACGCGATAAATCAATGCAACGTGGTCTGCACTACGTTGCTGGAGGCAGCCTGTGAGAGTACGAGTGCGGAGGGTGGAGGGGGTCGGGGAGTGGACGACAGGAGTACCGGGAGCAAAAAGATTAAAGGGAGGATATAAAGGGAAAGAAAAAGAGATACGAAATGAGGAGGTGACAGAGGAGGATCTTGAGGAGGGACATACTACGACTACACGCTATATGGTACACACTACTGCGTGGTTAGAGGCTTGTTTTGACAGACGCCAGGAATACGAATACGCTCTGTTTGTTCGTTCTTCCCAAGCACTTATACAGCGTATCCACCTCAGACTTTGGTTCTACTGCCTTTTGTTGGTAGCAATGTTTCTTTCACGTGTCCATCATATACTGTAACTAGTCGAGATGGACGTGTCGTTACTGAACGTTCAAACACTCCGTGGGAAGATTTTATGAGAAATGTGTATTACATCTACGCATACGCGTATATACATATAATACGTCAATATGCAGAATACAGGCAGTGCAGAAATTCCATTATATTTTTCGGAGAAACAACAGAAAAATTGAAAAGGTCCAAGTGGGCGGGACGAAAGCAGGTTTCTCGGCATTGTCCGAAAATATAATGCAGCGCCCGCCACAGGGGCAGCAGATCACTAATATAAATGTTAATGTCCGCTTTCCGAGTGGAATGTCAGTGAAGGAGAGTTCCGAGCAACAAGACTGTCCATAAGATATGGGAAAATAAAAAAAAAAACAGAAAAGCAAAGGCAAACTCGCGGAAAATACATCATGGAAATGCTGTTCGACGGTCATTTATTTTTTTTTTTTTTCCAACAAGAAAAAACCTTTCACCAACGACAACTCCCCGTCGAAATCGCGTCCGGAAAAATAAACGGACTGTGGCATATATATATATAGATATGTACATATGTATACAATACCGTGCAAAAAGGCTACGTCTTTATGTAAGCCGCTTGCACGAGCTTCTAAGGATTCCGCTGCGATAAATTACAGGAGGGAAACGTGGCCGATTTCTAGCTTGAGAAATTTCACTTTTTTTTCTCCCTTCCACCTTTCCCCCCCTTTTTCTTAAACTCACCCCTACCCACTCCACGACAACCCTCTCTTCTCATTTGCATGCTGACCTCGACCACGATTCCCAGCCTTTCCTTTTTCTTTTAGTCCCGCCAGAGTAATCCTCCAGCATGGACTAGATGTCGAGCACCATGGACCCCCCAAGTGTCGAAGGTTCTTTGCCATAACCTATAATACCTATACATATACACACATATGAATACACTATGATACACAGCACAAAGTATGCGGCCATTGGCTCCCCGCGTGGAATCCACTACAGGGATATCGTTGTAAATGCAATTTCTATGCGCATAATCCAGCGACAATAGGCTTCAGTCGATCGAGCGACTAAACGGAGATCTGTTCAGTTGCCGAGCGTCAGTTGGCAAGCCAAGCGTGCCGCTACTAAGCCTAATTCGAATTTACGGGCAATCGAGAGCATTCGTCGTTGCTAAAAATCCTAATGGAACGCGCAATATCATCCTGCCGTAGGTTCAAAGCCGCTATTGTTAATACGACACTGTGTAATAGAGACTCGGATGTTTGTCGGACGGACTTTACAGAAATTTGTAGTCAGTTCCGAGTCAAACAGTCGCTGTTTATAATGAGACTGTATTTATAGAATGGGTCATGCTTCCGAATTCTATAGGGGTTTTCCTCGAAACTGGGGTAGTCCTTTTCCGGTGGTTATTCGAGGATTCGTGTCGAGGAGCACGAAGTCGTGTTTTATGCAGTCGAAAGTGCATTCGTCGAAATGTTAAATATCGATGCACGATCACGTCCCAAGGGTACCGCTACCTGCGTAAAATTAATTCCAAAAGTTACCCCAAGAATTTCGTCATGGTTATGCGCGAGATGGAAGGCACAGCCACGCCCAGGGACGGACGGGTACCCACCGAAGATTAGGGGGGAGAGGGCCCCCCTCGTACAAAGTGAGGCCTTGCGGGGAGTTAAGGGAAATAATGACAAGGCCCGACGGGAATGACGTGAAAAAATGCGCGAGCCCTTTCTCGTATAATTTTTTGTTTACCTTTCCTCGCTGATGAAAATCATCAATTCGTCTATCGGCAATATTAACCCCTTACCCAGAGCCACACCCAAAATAACACAACAATCTGAGAAGCACAATTTATAATAAATACCCACAAGAAACAAAAAAGACAACCACGAAGACAAGTCATACGAAATATCTCGTGCAATGAAATCCTACATGGATAATAAACATTTTTTTAATCGATATCATATCCCAATTATACAAAAACATTTTAACCTTCGTTTTCCAACTAATCAAAAACATGGACTGACTCGCGGAAAAAAAAATAATAAAATAATAAAAACAATACTAGACCATTTTTCGAAAAATTTCGAATAATACCTAATTACCCCTCACCCCGGCCACAACAAAAAATAACAAACAAGGATACAATGTACATAAAACATCTGATGAAATGGATATCCTGCTGGGACGACAGAAGTTTCGAAATCGAACCCGTCCTCATGCCTCATACAATATACGGTATAACCTAGTAGGTACGAAATATAGTACCAACACGTTCGTTATGCTCCAAACTATTTATGTATGTAGCAACATATCGCGTGCTCCCGTGTGCCTACGTGTTAACTGGCCCTCAATGATTTGTAAATAGGACACATCGTCCAAGTGAGCATTAGAGTGAGAGTCGGTACACGGTGAGCGCAGTAGGAACTGGTACGATGCCCTCTGGACTGTACCACGTATAATATATACACAGTATACGTACATCGAGTACGTAACGATGGTTACAGCAGTAACATTGTGCAGCCGACGACGCAGGGCGTCGCGTTACACTCGTGGAATGTTACTTGGGAAAACATCGCATCGAAGGGCGGTGGGGGGTGGCTTATTCAAACACTCTGGACCCTCCATGACTGTTTGACTTTTCGAGTGGTGTTTACGTAGCTTAATCCAAAAAATGATAAATCCAAGAAGCAATGGCGCGACCTAATCTCAAACAGCAATGCCTATAATAAATTCAGCAACATGTACATATCTGTGCAGTATAATTTCGTAATATTGCAAGTGTCTGAAGTTGGTCGTAGCATAAAAATTAAATGGCCTAACTCGCTTCAGGGTAATGCAGTTCTTCCAAATGACACTGTGGTTTGTAACTGTATGTATGTATATATAGGGTTATACTTGGAAAAACGTGTTAAACCCAGCAATTACAATCAATCACCCATCCAGACCGTCGAATCCTCCCCCGAAGTCGCGAAAAAATTCAATCGCCCTGTCAGTGGTTGCTAGAATCGATCGATAAGAGGGTATATAATAGTAGAAAGGTAGATAGAGAAGATAAGGGTATATTGGGTTGGCGCGTTACTCAAAGCGTAATAGTGCTCGGAGTGGGCTCGTAAAAGAACGTGAGCTCGAAATTTTACGAGGTGTCTACACGTACGTCGCACATGGCTATACGTAATAGACACATACTAGATCGAAGGGTATCCGCATCGGGCGATTATCGTTCGGTCGTTTTCATGTGTATTGTTGTGGATTGTGTATATCGAGCGTGGATACGGGAGTTTTGAAAGGTACGACGTGCCGGTGCATGTTCTTGGATCATCATGGCTATATAATTTGTAGGAAATTTTAGTGGCGCCCCACTATGCACGCAAGGGCCCTTGCCGCGTTTCTCCCGTATATAGCATTGTTGGAAATTATACGCGTGCAGGTAAAGCCCACTGGCGATGTATCTTAGTCGATTCACGTGTAATCAGGTATAAGCGTCAGGATCCTACCGGAATTGGTTAACCTGTGCGTGAAATCCCGCGACCACTGGTACTTTAGATTTAGATGGGGTTTCGAACGGGAAAATGGGGTTCCTGCCCATCTGGTCGGTTAGCGCTGTCGCTCGTTATCTCTGCATCGAGTTCGAAAGGAAGGAACAGGTAGATGCAGAGATTCTCAACCTGTTTTATTTGTAATTAAAGGTATTTCCTTACATGGACTTCGAAGGGACCAGTTTGGGTCAGGAGGTCGTGAAGCCTGTACGAGCTGAATTGGTAGTGTCTGAAGGATCGAATATGTAAATAGAGAATGATGAAGGGGTAAAAGGGTGTTTTGAAAGGGATCAGACAGATGGAATTAAAACTTGAGTATATCCTATCCGAGATATTAATAATCCTGCTTAATAAGGTATTAAGTGTTTGTAATAGGATGAAGTCCTTTGCATGTCTTTCGCGCGTCTTCGCGTTCAGCGGCGATATAAAGCCAGTTTAAGACGGTACAACCGGCGGATCGGGTAATGTATTTCCACGCATTTAATTATTCATTCCTTCTTCTCTGCTGCTGCCGGCATATTAATCGTATGCTAATACGGGCGTTAATAGTCGTTTACTCGTCGGATTTATTAAGGCGCACGATCGGCTATTGATTATTCGGTCCCCGATGCTCTGCGCTTGCCTAATGCGAGTGGCCAGATCGCATCGAGCGAAATGAAATTCAAATTTCAAGTAACGATTAAGCGCCTGGAGGTATATACGTAAAAGGTACTCACAGTTTTTCGGCAAGCAGAGGAGCAGTCAGATCCCCGGGTACTTGAGTGAGTCCTCTGTGAGAACAATCGAGCTCCTGACCGTCGCACGTGCAAGCCCATGGACATTGGGCCCCGTTCAAGTCATCGATACCGCCTGCCAGACTATCCAGGCCAAAACTTCCAATGGCCGTGTCATGAGATGCGCCACCAAGCACAGAAAATATTAGGAGCAGTCCCCAGGCGCAAACGACTGATCCACAGCTAACTCCAAGGAGCCGTAGCGACCAGATCGGTGTCATGGCGCGAGCCATTGCCAATATCTTTTTATTGATATCCTTTACAGTCTCGTTCGATCCTTCAAGGATCTTTGCAAAAGTCCCTTGTCGTTTCGTCCTAATGTCGCCAGGAAGACGTGGGCCGTATAAATCGACTATCCTGGGCTCAGCGGTTCCTACGTGCTGATTTAACGTTAGGGATACAGCAAGGGTCCTGTGTTGACTTTGTCGATATCGATGTGCTTCCGCTGATGCAATTGGCCAATTTAATTCCTCGGCAATTCTAAGCGACCGACGCGACTCGCATTCGACAGCTGATACCGGTCCTTGGGAACTGGTACTGCTGATAGCACTGGTAGCACTGGTAGCACTAGTAGCACTGGTACCACCTATACTGTCACGTGATAAATTGTTTCTCAACAAAGAAGAAGATCCGCTGCTAGAAATTCCTTGGTTTGCCAGACTGCTTAAATTCTTGTTTCTCCTATGACTTTTGCGTCGTGTGCTACGTACGGGACTTGAGGTTCCTTCCGAAGCATGCGGAGAACCAGGTAGAGCGCACAGAGGTATCCTGGATCTATCAGAAACAAGAGTCCTCTTGATTGCGTTGTGTCTACTACCAGAGGCTGTTGGGTCCCCGCCGATCAGAACATCCGGCAGGGCCTCTCTGGACCCAGGAGGCCGGTCCCGGGAATTCCTGTGGACGGCGACTTCAGCGACCGCTAACGGCGCGAACCTCTCGTCCTGCTCATCTTGGCGTATCAGCTCCAGAGGCTTTATCTTGATGCTGGTCCTCGTCGACGATCTACCGTACCCCTGGGGGTACGAGCCGCGTGCCCTGGCTTCTGCTTTCCGCAATCACTTTCACCTCCCCGTTGACGGGTATAACGTAATCGGACAAGGTCATCTATCTTCGAAGAACTCACACTAACTCCTTTTTTTTTTATTAATATTATATTACTACCTTAAAAAATGCACTTCTCGATCATACGAGCACTGTCGATCACTAGCAAGACGTGTATCAATCAAAGTTTATTTCATTCGACCGAACGAAGTACCTGCATAAGCATCGTAATGATTTACGGCGAGACAGGTAATCCTGAACTTGCGAAACTTTCCGCAGAACGAGGATGCATCACCTGTAACAGAAAGTATACACGGCGATCAATAAATAGGAATTTTTATCGTAAAAATTATTAACACACGTCCCCAGGTTATTCAAAAGTATCCAACTCGTATATGCATATCAATCCACACGCGATTTCGATACGAATGAAAAGTCCGGGCGTCGCGACGCTCGCGCAATATTGAGAAGAAGCGTAGAGAAATATGCCAGCGAAGCACAATCAAAGCCCGCGATGCATTCCTTGCACGACGTAGACACTCACGAACGTATTGAAATTTTTCTCAAGCTTCCCTACACGCTTTACAATTTTACCTATTTCTATATCGTCTCCATAGCATCGTCCTTTGCACTGCACTTACATGTTACATAAGTTACTTGGTACCAATGTACCTACATATACCCAGAGATACACCCAAGTATCATGAGCGTTCAAGAAATCGGCGAAATAAGATTTTAAGTTTCCGATCGTTTCCACGGGAAAAGCGTCGCTCCGGATGGACGTGAATAATAAATAAAGTGAGAGAAACCAGGTAAAAGAAGGTCTAACCTTTAATAGATTAAAGAAATCGAAAATTATAAAAATTCCATGGAAAATCTAATAATCGCGTGCCGGTGACGCGCGAGAGTACGATCGATAACTCGATTAGCAGTCGCTGCCACGGTTGCTCGATGGTAGGTTGAGTAAGTAGGTACGAGCCTCGGTAAGGTTGCTAGATAAAAAATCTACTGGCAATCAGAAGTGTGAGTTACACACGAGGGCGCGTAATACTCTCGAGCACTCTCGAACACATGATATTGCCGTGGTCTGTCTCTGATGTGAAAGTCAAGGTGGTAGGTGAGTAGGTGGTGCCTGTTAGATAGCTGGATGAAATACGGGGCAAAAGGGCTCCGCTGTCGTATAGCTAGCAGTACATTAGAGAGACATTGGCTAAGGGTACCAAAGGAATAGAGTGGTGAGAGACACAGTGACAGGGTGACTGAATCTTCTCCTCCTCCAGCATCCTCTGACGCTCGCTCGGTCCTCTGCATTAATTAACGACGTTAGCGCATATTAATTGAAGTAAAGTAGCGACGCCAATAGCTAGAATTCCAACCCCTGTGCCTGAAAGCCCTTTTTCGCTACCCTCGTGCCGAGCACGGACAGAGTATAGCTGTTAGCTGATACCTAGTGTACCTGACTAGCATATGGCTCTCCTACACTTTCGGGAAGGTAGTGGGGGAGTGGACGATGGCGACAGTCAAGGGTGGCATGGTCCTGGAGTGCAGGCGTAATAAGTCACGTCGTAGGCAGAAAGACTGAACTTTATGTTTCGTTTCAATGGCTCGGAATACCTAGTCCTTACTGAAGCAGCAATACCTGCTATATCGCTGCGCGTGCTCCTTCAAGAAATATTAAGCAATAAAGTCATTCTTTTTACTTGAAAAATCTTTGCTCACTTTGACGCCCGACTCTGATCTGCTATTCAAGAGCCTGTACGTCGTAGAGAGTCGTAGGAAGGTAAGATTGCTGTAACATAGAATTGAGAATCAGGGGGAGTCGATCGGGTGGGAAAAGTCGATTCTAGATTCGACTAGCGACCTATACGGTTGGACTTGCACCAATATTGTACTCTTATGGGCATATTTGTAAGCCACTTGGGAACACAATTTCCACTGGAAAATATCGAAATACAGAAAATATATATGTAAGTAAGCGGCTGGAAGGTTGGTAGGTTGACGAGTAGTTGGATAGGGTAAATCTTCAGATTGGAATATAGGTAAGAACGTGCATTATTTCTGAGTACTTCAAAGCAATTTTCAAATTGGATACATTAGAAACACACGCCCCAGGAAAATTATAGGAATCGAGGTATTGATAGATAGTCCCGAGGCCTTTTCTCTCCGCACTTTCGTTTCCTTATCCTGTATGAGCTTTTAACATAGGTATACCGGGTCTGTGCTGGCGACCCTCTTTATTTTTTCTCCATTTCCAAGAAAGCGACGCAGGCACGCGCACGGAGACGGTTAAAGTGCCACGTGAGAGGCGGGCGACGATTTTTCGTGAAAACCTCGGGAGGAGTTTGCTTTGGAAGCAGAGATGTTTGGTTAGCATATGCACCTAATGGCCCGTGCGAAATTGATTTTTCGGATTTCACCAAAAGCTGGATGAAATTCCATTGAGTATACTCAGCATCCCAAAGGACAATTTCCTCCATCTACAATCTCGTAAGGTTACAGAGAACACGTGCTCTCGTTCACATTCCCTATATCCATACGTTTACACGTTATCCCTATATCCCTCGTTTATACGTTATCGCGCGTATAAGATTTCACAGAATCGATACACTACGAAACAAGATCTATAGAGATATCTCTGATCGATCGAACGAGTGAATCTCCGTCGTATTTAAAGTTTAACACTTTCATCCAAGAATCGGATGGACCACGAAGTTTCAATGTCTCATGTTACTCCTTGACTTTCTTCACATTTTCTCTTTAGGTCATCTTCCCTCTCTCTCTCTCTCACTCCTACTCCACGTAGTCCCTATCTGACGCGAGAGTAACACAAGGGGACGAAACTCAAGAGAAACTCTCGGATATTAGGTTTCCCAGTGCGGTTTTCAACCACCCACTCGATCGACTGATCGGCCCGACTTTACCCCAGGGAAATCACACTAGATACGAACATCCTCTCCACCGACGTCTTTCACTGTTCTCGCCTTTTCCTTGGGCTTCATATCTTTCACTTTTTGACGCACTTAAGACGTCGATCCCGGATATCGACGGCGTTATAGCACCAATGAGAGATGCTAGTGTATTCATTGGACGATGATAGACAGCTGCACGCGCATTGCTGTTTAATATCATTTTTTTTTTTTATTCAGTAATTCCCTTCTCACTGATCGTAAGAGAGTATACTCGCACAGAAGTCTCATCTAGTGTTTCATTTTTTTTCACGATATTGAAATGAGTTTAATAACCAAACCGAGATATATATACATATATATATATATATATATACACTCATGCCTTCCACGTGATCGAGTGTTTTGGTACGTGTCCACATAGTTCGTGCGTTCGAAGTTTCGTCATTTCCGACATTTCCCCAGTGCCTCATCTCAATTTCAAATATCATATGAGTTCACGAAGAGAGACAGAGGTCAGTCTCTATTATGCGCCCGAGGCGTCACCCGTGCCGCGTAATCATGAGTTTTCCTGGCCATATCCACCGTCCAGGATGCAGAGCATGACGACACTCGAGAATCTATTAAATTTTACGCGACGATAAAAAAAAACACTTTTTACGAATTCTATTTGTCTCCCAGTAGTGTGCTCTCGTTTCTCTTCAGCTTCGGCCACTTCCGAAAGTTTTTCACTTGGCGCGGTACCCAAACGTCCAACCGCCCACTCATCCTTCACTTCCCACATCCGGCGAGCGGACACTAATCGGTCTAGACGCTCCGACCGGAACTTCCTTCCCGGGAAGAGAAACTTTTCCAGAGACACAGGTGATAGTCGGCCATCTTTAACGGGAGGATTTCGCGTGACGTCGGCGGGGTAGCCATCGAGAGAAGAAAAAAAAAAAAAAAAAGAGGTCAGAAAAAAAAGGGTACGACGCTAAGAAGAATAAAGAGGTGCAAGAAGTAGAAGAGAGTCAGGGGTGAAGATGAAGTAGCCTAAAGTGGCTCCTCGACTTTTAATAAAGTCATCCACCTGTGACGCGCTAATGGTAAATCTATAATGGCCGTCCATTCCGCCCCGACGATTCAATTCGTCGTTCACGACTCACGTCCCATGTTTCGTATAAACTCCGCGCACCACATAGCAATAAAACCATCTTCTAATCCGACCAACCATTTTTTTCCTCTTGCAGCATCACGCGCGCCCCCTATAGGTAATATCGTCTCTTTTCTTGGACCTGTGAAAGAACAGGATCCAGCGAGAATGAGCGATGAACCGATTAGGTACTTTTGTTTATCCGCCACTGGGGTGGTAAGCGTCGCTGATATCGCGTAACGGGAAGAGATATTCCCGATACCGTCCGTCCGACGTAGAAAAGTCTGTCCCTACTGCCTACCACTACTGCGACACGTTCGAGTTTCTTATCTCACGACTTTATCCATGGTGCGAGATAGCCATGCACTTCTTATCGTTTCACGAATAACAGTTCTCGAAATTGGCTTTATGACTGTTGATACACGTTTAGTATACATTAGTGTCGTGTGATGCCGCCAGATGGACACGCTTCTTGAACATACAAGTCTCTATGCATATACTTTCATTCAAAACAAGGATCCAGATCATTTTGTCCCAATGATCCCGTGTCCGCCTGCGAGTATTATGTGGTCGACTGATATATATATATATAT